>JAUZNJ010028443.1:0-16089 GCA_034780135.1 Jordanella pulchra | reverse complement strand
ATTTTGGATTTTCATTTGTTGCCACTTCAAATCATCAAAATTAAATGAAATAAACATTTGAATGCATCAGTCTGTGTACAATGAATAAATATAATGTACAAGTTAAGCCTTTTGAATGCAATTACTGAAATAAATCAAGTTTTTCAAAATATTCTAATTTACTGGCTTTTACCTGTATGTGATGATATGCAGAGATACTTATCTGCAACACATAGCAGCAGTGCAACCTTCATAACACTACATGCGGTAGCTACTCTGAGTTTTTACACAGTTTATTCTCCTTTCCCTGAACAATAAGAATTAAAGGGCATGTATTCGCCTTTTGTTTGCCTTTCAAACCAGAGGCCTTTGTTTTACTTGGCTTGTGTAAAGTTATATCATTAAGATAGTAAACTTCCGAAAGGAGTCATTATGTACACCACATGTAGGGCCTTTTTTCCTCTTTTACATTTCCCGTGGGACAACTAAAATGTAAGATGACCTTCAAGCATTCCCACTTTGGGGGAAAGGGATTAAGGAGAGGTAAGATTCAGCAAAGTGGTTAGGAATTTAATGCACATCATCCATCATTTTCTAGCAAACAAAGCAGGAATATGAGTGCATAAGTGCCCCTGTGTGTCTTAAGAATCAGTGCATTCTCTCCCTCTCTTTGGGATTTGGGCCTCTTAGATCCTTACTCACTTCAACAGCGCCTACTGGCTTGGTTTGTGTATCCCCTATTTAACATTTCCTCAGCAGAAAAGGTGGGTGAGAAAAATGTGTCTTTTCATCAAGAACAGCGCTGCATGAATATTTCAAAAAGGCAACATGATTCCTCTGTGCCACCCGACAAAAACGAGAAGTCCCCGGGTGAGTTCAGGCACGGGGTGACTGGAGGTGAAATCTCAGACAACAATTAAAAGTCACAACCTGGTCAAAAAGACTGACGTGCAGACAGGGCCCCAGGGGTGGGGTTGCATCGGAGGTTTTGGGTTTTACCATGTCTGATGTCTGATTTTGATCCATGCCAGATCTACCGGTAGATTATGTCTTGCTGTGAATAACCATAAGTACAAGCCCAGGCATGCGTTTCCATTGTCTGTTGTGTGTGCGGATGAGGAGAATGGGTGTGTCTGTGGACATACCAGGCATTCCATGTCCGCAATAAAACCAAATTAAAGGTGTAGGATAAAGGAAAATGTGAGGGGAAGCTGGGAAGCTGACAATGAGATTGGGGGGTAGGGGGGTTTAAGGTGGTTGAGTTGTGGTGATGTTGCTTTGGTAAGAACTAATGAAAGAATAGGAAGAAATTTTGACATAGGCAAAAGTATTTATACTCTTCAAACTTCCACACCTTTTCTAACATCTGATCACATTGTAAAATGTAGATGTGTTTTATAGTTTTTTTTATGTCATAGAACAAAAAAAATTGAGAAATAAAAAAAAGAATACTTGGTTTTATAACAACTTACAGACCAAAATTTGTACGTGTGGCATGCATTTGCACTCGAAACCACCTTTCCCTGCAGTTACAGCTGGAAGCATTTTGTGGTATATGTCAAACAGCTTTGCACATCCAGACCTAACATTTTCCAGTTTGTCTTTAGAAAAAACATCGTGTATACAGCTTAACTTTTATTTGATTGTAGATGTGGACTTTGACTGGACCATTCTTACTCTTAGATATGCACCCAATATAGCTCTGGCTAGTGTCGGTGACCAGTCAGTAGATGAAGATTCATCTTAGTTTGAAATGTTTGGAAAAACATTTGATTTTAGTGATTTTAGCACATTTTAGTAACATGATGTGTGCACAAAACAGAGAAATCTACATTGCAGTGGCATAATGGATGCAACAAAAAGTATATCAAAAATATCTCAGAAAAAGTCAAGATTTATTTCATTGACATAGCATGAAAGATACTGTGCACAATGTTGAATATATATATTTACAGCTATCTAGAAATATATACAGGACATTTTTAGAAGCTTAGGTTCTTCAAATTCTCTTGTCAATCCAGACAACTAAAAAAGAATATTGGTGAAAGGTAAGTGTCACTTCATCCATGATTCCTCTGTCTCCCGGTACTTTTGTTGAAAGCTTAAAAAAACAACTTCTGTCTTTTTACCCCAAAGTTTGATCATCTTGCTACCTTTCAGTCATAGTCAGATTTATTGAAAACAATTTTGGTTTCTGTTGGACTTTTTCTCCTATCTTAGCTTCTCTTCGTTGCTTCCTGTTAAATCCAGGATAGAATTTAAAATCCTCCTTCTTGGGGCGTGTAGGTGGCGCAGTGGTTAGTGCGCACGACCCATGTATGGAGGCCTTAGTCCTCGCCGTGGGCGACCCAGGTTCGAATCCGGCTTGTGGTCCTTTCCCGCATGTCTCTCCCCCTCTCTCATACCCCCTTTCCTGTCAGCCTACTGTCAGAAAAAAACAAGCCACTAGTGCTGTAAAAAGCTCAAAAGAAAAAAAAATCCTCCTTCTCACATAATACTTTTAATGACCGTCTAATATAAGGTATCTAATCATTCCTCGTTCCTAACAGAACACTTACCTCCCTTTCTGCAGGTTTATTAGTGGTTCATATAATTTTTACAGCAGAATTGGAGTAAGATCTTTTAGTTATTAAGCATCTGTCCTTTGGAGCAAACTACCAGTTTTAATCAATGAGGCAGACACCCTGTCTACTTTTAAGGCTAGGCTTAAAATGGCTAATAGAATGGCTAAAACAGTTATGCTGCTATAGGCTTAGACTTCTGGAGGACATAGGGACCACTTTTTATCATTCTATCTGCTTCATTCTACACCCTATTCTCCCGTTTTAGTTTAACCTCTAACTTCATGCTGTCTTTTCTCATCACAGTACCTTAATTTAATTTGTTCCTGGCAGTGACACCATCCCGGAGAGAAATATCAGTTGGGCTGCTGCCATCAATACCCTTATTTATAAATGTTGGAGCTTGGCCTGTTATTCAGAGTACTCTTGTTTCTCTTACTGTGACTAACTGTATGTGCTCTCTTTCATCTGATATGGGAATAGAAGCCAAAGCCGTGTGCAAACTCTCAATCTCTCCTCCCTTGGTCCAAAAATGATTATGCCAGTGTTGTTTTTATTCAGTTGGAGAAATGGTGCATCCACATATTGATCTGTTCTAAGTATCTAGCCGACGCTTTGATGGGTTCATAGTCACCTGGTGACATTGTGGTGTGAAGTTGTGTGTCGTCTTCATAGTTATGGAAACTGATCTGATCTAGTTGTTCCCTACAATCTGAGCAAAGGGGGGACATGTAGATGTTGAATAGGAGGGCCCCAGAATGGAGCAGCAGCTTAGGTTAAAAAAAAAAGCTCAGCTGCTCTAATCGCATGTGGATGTTAAGAATCAATTCACCACTGACTGAAAGTCAGCTCAGTACATTTGCCAAATACATCTTATTCTTGCTCTATATAACTGCCAACACATTGTCAGATTGTTATTGTATATGTTCATGGTGGTGACCCTGAATGTCAAATTGGTATAAAAATCTCCACATGTGTTTAGGTTCAGAAACCTTTCCAGGGTTGCTGGTTAACACACTACCTAAACACAGGTCCTAAAAATCCAACACTTGTAGTAGTTCAAAAACTGTTTTTAATGGAGAGAACAAAATGTTCTGGCTGTTACAAAGAAATGTTTAAGATGTGACAGTCCTACCCTGGTTTTGGATCATATGGGCTATGAGAAACTATCAAATTGAAGCTATCAAAAAAGTAATCATAAAATTTTTTGGAAAAAAAATATTTGATGTTCATACATATATATATATTTGTAAATAGTGTTTGCTTTTTTAAAAGTTCAATTAAACCTTTAAAAAAGCAACCAAAACTGAGGATATTAAACTATTTTTGGGTATCGACTCGAAACTTTACGTTTTTCTATTTCCCTCCCAAATTTCTGATGCAAACTGACAGAAACTTTGCTGGTAAATGTTCAGACGGTCGAGTAAACATCTCTACAAACAGCATCCACAGGTCATTTATGTACAAAAGCTTTTAATTCGAGTTTAGACTAAAAAATTAATGTCCTTACATTTAAAATTAAAGTATTTAACAAAAATTATTTTAAATTTCAGTCAAATTATCCAACCTTTTGTCGGCACCATGCCCCTGCAGTAGTACAGTATCTGTCATGAATCTGGTCACCAGCTCTGGTCTGATTACTCAATCCTCTCCACCTGCTCAGCTGCTCTGATTTTGACCTCAGCACCGAACCTAGTTCTGATTTTCCCTGGAGATTCTGACACTTCTGCTCCTATTCAACGATTTTTTTCCCAACAGAGGCCCTACAAAAAATTACTAAGGGATGGTACAGAGACAGAATGTGCAACATTTGGTGTCAAAAGATTATTAGGAGTTTATTAAGAATAAACACTCAATACTGGTACTAAAATAAAGAAAACATTGATGTAAAGGTCATGTCTAACATCTCTTTGTAGTCACCAAATCTTCACACATGTTTACCTGTTAATTTTAACAGCCTTTGGGGCCCCTGTACCCTTAATTGATGACACACTCCTCTGTTCAATCTGCTGAAGCCCAAGTCTGCACTTTTAATAACAGGGCAATTTTCAAAGCTGTGTAATAACTCTCCATTTGCACATTTGCAATGCCCCGCTTAATGGCAGCCCGCTCTGATTTGATCCTTCAGACATCTGGTTACCCTTCAAATAGTCTCCCTAACATGGCCCATAGTCAATTCAAAAGGGGGCTGCCTTTCAAGAAACAACAGAAAAGAGTCTTTGTTTTTTGCTTGACAGACTTCCAGCCAACATGTGGATGAAGCAGGCATGTTACTTTTAAGGTATGTCCCTCTGAATATAACCCCTGGACAGGCTAACACAAGCCAGATTGTCGAGGCTTTAGGGGAAACACAGATCTATGATTACCAAAAATTGATGAATTCATTTAAGAACTTCTCAGACGAGTCAAATATGTAACTGCATAAAAACCTTGGTCATAGCATTTCTGCTTTTGTAAGTCAGTATATGGGTGTGTATTTGGACTAAGTCATGCAAATGCTTTTAAATAAAAGGAAAATGGCTGCCTTTGGATCATGTTTGGCCTTACATTTTAAGGATAGATTTGGATGCAACGCTGACTGAGCTGCTAGGAGGGTGTTTGGGTTACAGCAAGCCTATACATTACACAGATGGATGTAGTCAGTGTGTGATTCAGCGAGTCTTGTCTTTACTGTACAGCAATTTAGGACACCAACCGTGTCCCAAGCAACATTTACAAAATCAGAGTTTATTTAAGGGCCTGACTGTAATTAAACTTCACCTTGTTTTTTTCACATAGTAAATTGTATTAAAAAAAACTTGTGGCTTTCTAGGTTCAGGCTATAGAACAAATGTACAAAGGGATTCCTAAAATGCCCAGGAAGGTAGCGACACATTCAGGTAGTTCTGTTATATTAGAAAAAACTGTTTTCTTGTAAGTAATGTTTGTTCAGGTTGAGCCCGGCTGCTTCGGTGGCTACTTTTTATACAGACCCATAACCCCTAAAAAAACAAAACAAAAAAACAGGTAGAAAACAAAAACACGACTGAAAAAGTACATAATCACAAAGGAGCAAAATTACAGTGCTTTGCTCTCTGTTTCTGGAGTCTAAATGAAAAGTTGCCATTCCCAAATATAAATTAAAAATTAATTAATAAAGCTAGGGTTAGGTCTTCCTCACAAAGCAACAGCCTCCAAACTGAATAGACAAAACTACAAAACCCGTCAGTATATTAGAAGATTGCAGAAAAAAATCATTCATTTCTGTAGCTTAATTCCCTCTGAAGCTAAAGACAAATATGGCTTTATTACACACAGAAGTGATGTTTCAATCCTTTATTTCTCTTAATTGTGATAATTCTCTGTCGACAAGCAATGAAAACATGACTTTTGAGATCAGAATATAACCTCCCACTGACTGCACATGAATGAAATCAGTTGAAAAATCTATTTTATTTCCATCAAAAAATGTGTCCCGCACATGGATGACGCTTGTGAAACTGGGACTACAGCCTTCTTGAAAAGAACTACAAAAAACAGAATTTACACAAATGAACAGCTGATCCTCTCCATTATAAAACCCAAACCATGAGAAGATGCATACATTTGAATGTTTCACAAAGAGTTACTTTCTTTAAGTGATATAACTTTGTCAAACTCTGTGAGATGGGCTGAGCTTATTCTTCCTGTCAGGATTGTGGCCAACCATATAGCCCCTATGTGATAGATACGACTGTCTGGTCAAACTGGTTCCAGAACAGGCCATGCGGCTACTGGTTTTCTTTACAACCAAGCAGTAGCACACCATACTCCAGTTATCTCATCAGTGAGTTACAGCAAGTCTTAACATGATGACATGATGGGATGGAGTCTGGTGTCCTACTGGCGGATTGAAAAGTCATTCACCCATTCATGCACATATTCACTCATTTAGCGTAGCGTGCTAAACTGTAGCCACAACTGTCCTGGGGCTCATTTACAGAAGCAAGGGTGAAGTATACACATAAAACCAAGCCCTCTGACCACCATCAGAGAAGCATCTTGTCCAAGGACATAACAACTGAGGAACAGGAGGAACTTCTGTATCCTATGCCACTGGAGCCATTGATGCCATCAATTGCATTATTTGGTTTTCATTATTTGAATTTTTAAATTGTTCATTTGTCCAGATTTTCACATGAGCTCATCTAAGAGTGAAACCCAAAGGCGTTTATATCACTGTCCGTTAGCGTGCGATTCCCTGATCCTTCTGTAACATGAAGCCTGTGTAGCGACTTGGACCACATGGGGAGCGCGATGTTGAGAGGTGAGGTATTTTTCGACTGGGAGAGGGATATGTAATGCATTCCAGACACTCTGGCTGCACAAGCCTTTCCCTTGCTACCTACGTATAGGCATCAATCCTCTCGGTTTTCATTGCAACAACAAACTTACAGCAATGAGGAAGAGCTCATTTCAGATCCTGAAAACACAACTGCCTTTTCAGCCTCCTAGTGCCTGTTGAGATATATCCCACAGTAGTCATTTTGGCTCAGAGTTGGCTTCCAAACACTAAGTGTTGTCTCTGACTCATAAACATGTGCTCTACCAAAAATGTAGGTCATTGTCAATACATTGTAAATACATTCTCCTCCCAAAACGTTTGGCCTAGATAAGTCAAAGAGAAAAACCACTCACCTATCCTAAAAATTTTCCCAGAGACTCTCCCAAGCATGACCGTGTGGAGAATCACTTTCTGTAAAGATGTTACTGGTTTAACTACGTTGCATAACAGAGATGATACTCTGGTTCCTGTGCGGAATGAGTCCCAGATGCCAGATGTTTTTAAAAGATAAAATCCATTGGGACCCCCTTTTCCTCTTTATCCTCCTGTCCTCCTTACCTCTTCTTCCTTTTGTTTTATCTTCCACGCCACATTAGGAAGCACACATCAGGTTTGAGTAGCTAGGTTGATTTTAGTTCTTCTAATGTTTATCTTTTAATGATGCCAAATGCATTTTAAATGAACACCGTTCTTGCAAAAGTCAACATTTCTGAGTGGCCTGTCTTAGAATATTATTTTGACTTTAAATGTGATTCTCATCAACCTTAGCCTTCATGTTAGAATTACATTTTTTTATGTTCAGGAACATCATTCCTATTTTTGCCTGTTTTCCCATTTTCTGCCTTTATTAGATCAGTTCAGCTAAATGGTATTGCACCAGGGGGGTTGACTTACTAAACAGACCCAGAGCCAATAAGGGTGGCAGAGTAACTTGATATATTTCTTGTTCTAGTAAAATCAGATCCATCAACTCCTGCTTTTTTTAAACCTTTGCCAAAGAACAACAGACAGCATGAGCTGAGCTCCCATGCTTGGCCTTCATTTAATAGGAATTCACGGGTGGAAGTGTATCTGCATGTCTGAAGTCAACATGTGTCTCAGCCTCACCTTCTAATGTTCCTTCTTCCTTTCATCCCCTTACTTTTTGTTTTGATTCTTCTCTTCCGAATCATCTGACCCAGTGCATCCTGACATGTGAGAGCTCATGGTCCCCTGAGACCAGGAAACTCTGAAATAAGTTAACGGTTAATGAAACCAAACTGAAGTTTGCAGGTTTAAATCATACAACATCAGTCTCTCATCACAGAGAATTTTATGCCTCTTTCTTGAAGATACAATAAAACATTTCCTAAATACCATTACTAAGTTGTTTGGTTTACTTTGGGTAGATCTATAGTCTAAATTAAAATGGAAATGCAGTTCTGGACAGACATTTAAATATAATCTCTTTAAATATTATTATGAGTTGTTCCTTTATCCAGGATGGAAATTGTTCATTTGTTAGGAAAACCTGTTGAATCTTGAAAGCACTATTTGGAATTTAATAGATATTTTCTATGATTTTTTGCAGGATCCAAATGAAGAATCAAATATATAAATGAATACATCTAAATGTTTCAATATTGCAGAGGCTAAATTAGACACAGCCATGTCTATTGCCTTCTGCTGATACTGTCTCTTCATCAATGATTAAAAAAAACAAAAAAAAACAAAAACGTTTGGCAGCATATGTCAAGTTGACCAGTATTACAACTCAGTATCTAAATATACAGTTTAAACAATCCCAAAACTGCTTTAAACTGAAAAAAATGTCATTGTCTTTGTTCACAGTAGAGCCAGTTTTCATCTTCATCGACAGAAAACGTCCTGGAAATTTACATCTTGTGTACAATCGACACCTTTAAATTGAAAATTCGCAGCTATCCACAAGTCCAGTTTTTTGGGAGAGAAAGGTTTTGCGTTCAAGCAAAACAAAGATTAACTACCAATGTTTGAAAGATGGTGCAGTGCATAAAGTAAATCTACAAATAGAGGACTACCTGCCAATCCTTCAAGTTTACCTCTAACTAACAGATAGAAAGTTAAAGATTGGACAAAGCTGGCTGTCATCCAAAGGAGAATAGCTTGATGAAGTGACACAAAGTGTTTGGGGAGGGACCACTACCTTGAGGAGTGTGGATTTCAGAGAAAAAACACACTATAAGATAAAAATCTTGTCCCCAATCACCGGTTGTCAAATCTATTGTGTTTGACCCCTGTTGTTCTAAAAAAAAAAAATTTAATTCAAATTACCTAAACCCAAGCATAGCATTACACTCATGCCCATGATGAGAGCAGAACATCCAACCAATGCTGACCCAAAGTTTAATACACATACAGCAGTTTTAAAGAAATGTTATGGTTTATTTTTACTCAACTTCATCTTGTTCCCCCTCAGTGGTTGAGTTTTCTTTAGCCGTTGTCGGACTTCTACTGCAGCACTGAAATCTTCCAGACATGCTCTGCAGGGTTGGCACTTCTCAGTAAAAATTTTAGGCAGAAAAGTTTGCCTGTCTTGTTGACAAGATCTTCTGAAGGCCACATTTTCTTCCAATGCTAGGCAGGATGTCTTTATAATCTGAAAGAAGCTTGGTAAAAATGAAGTAAACACGAAACAGATGAAGTCACAAAGGTAGGCCTTAAAGGCAATCAATAATTTACTTTGTCTGTGGAAAACACAGAAATCATATTGTAAATCCCTTTTTTATGCTTTCTGTTTTGGGTTTTACCCTACAAGCCTTGTAAACCAACTCTCCCTCAACAGATATAGGTAGGTGGAAAGCTGAGCTCTTTAGGGAGCTTGTAAGCTGCTGCATACCTTAGAATTTGAGTCATAATGGAGGTAAACAGAGGGTAGTCCCCTGGAAACAGCAAACGAAACAGGATCTACCTCCTTGTCACTCTGTTAGATCGCTTAATGGCTGTGGTCTTGTGCGCATACTGGCTTCTTTGTGTGAGGCTCGGTTGTCATCTTAGCTTGCGCATGCCAAGGAAGTGGCAGCAATTTAAGACAGAGCTAAGTCTCTGAAATGTACAGGTAGAGGCAGATAGCCACCATGAAATCTGACTAGTCTTGCTTCTTAACTTCAAACGTGTAAAATATTTTTAATTAAAATATCCATGAAGCTTCTGTGTTGCTCTTAACTGAAAACCAGTGAAATAAAGAGGACCTTTTATCATTTATTGTCATCATTAAGAATTGAGGTGTTAGGGAACAAGAATTATCCAGGAAGGCGACATGATTCTGGACAACTGATGTGAGGCTACGCTATGTCTGTGTCTATTTAGATCACTTCAGTATAACCTCGTCTCTATTTCCATCATGTTTCCTGGAAGACCAGTCTTTGTTGTTATAATTAGATTACCAAACAAAGTTTGTAAACCAAAGGTCTAAACATACAGATAACATTGGTACAAACATCTATAGACTGGTGGATCATGCTAGCAAGCCTAAACTGATCTAGAATATAGTCTGAGCTGGGTTTATTTCCCAATAAATCTAGACAGCATCTTGCAGCTTAGTTGCTTATGGCAGAGTTGGCAGCACACAATGAATCTTTTTGAAAATATGTTAAGAACCCCTTTTTCTGCTTTAACAAAAATGTTATCGACCCTTACCAACATAATACTTGAGTGCACACAGTAGTGCTGAAATTAAGTTTGATCATTATTTATGATTTAAAAGTAATATGTAGCTTCTCAGATCTTAAAAAAAAAATTTTTTTTCCAATCACATTTTTTCTTAATATGCTTCTAAGAAAATGACATATGACACAATGAAACATTTGTTGTTCCTTTTCTTATCTTAGTGTGTTATTGTTTGTAATATGCGTCCAAAAACAAAAAAGAAAAGCAACACTGGTTTAGAACATACTTATTATTTGTAAAACCTTCATCCATACAAAAATTATACCTAATATCTACCAGTAATAAATAAAGACAATGCCTCTAATCCTAGGATAAATTTGCAATAAAGAGAGGTGCTTCTTATATGGGAATACATTTTCTGACTGTTCCCACAAAAAGTTAATCATGTAAGTTTTATTCCCTTATTTGTTCATGCAAGGGATGTTCTGGAAACATTATTACTGCAGGAAACCCAATCATTGTCGGCGGTACATTACATCCTTAGCTACTGCAGAAACGTTGCCCTGTTTTACTTTCTGAGAACCGCAGTCAAAACTTTCTTTTGCTGACCTACTTTTGCAGAAATGCACAGATGGAAGAGGCATTTTAGGAGTGTAGGACTTATTCAATTGTGGGGGCTAAATGGGGGCTTCAAAATTCACATGCATAGCATTGTGAACATACATGTGAACACTCAGTTCTTCCCTATGCTACCTTTGTACTTTTCAGATTAAATCACTAGAAGTCATTTTTAGAAAACAGCAACATCAATCAATACTGTACCCCCCCCACCCCCCACCCCCCCACAAAGAAAAAACAGAGTTTGACTAACGAGTTTGAACTCACAGTTATCATTTGAACTCCCACTGGTATCTGAGTAAAAAAAAAAAAGCTTATTTCGGAATTATAAAAAAATTAGCTCTTGAGTCCAGAAGGCAGAGGAAAAATAGGGCAAACAAGGAGCCCTTAATGAACTATCCGGAGAAGGGGAAAAATAAGAAAACATTTATACCATTTGAGGTTTGACCCATTAGCTATGCATAAAGAAAAACATAGACTACGTTCATCAATAAAATGTATTTATCTAACCGTTCCACCAGTGTCTCGGGCATTTTCTAGTGTTTTGTAACTCTGGGGTGTAAGCTTAAGGTTTTCCTCTTGCAATATCAACCTTTAACCTTTTCAACCAAATGTTATGTGGGCTCGTAACTGTATGTGTTCACATTGACAGTTGTAAGGTAATAAACAGCTTAACCATGAAACTGTTATCTAAAAAAGACTAATGTTATCATCTTAGCTTTAACGTTAAGCTGGTATCATTTATCATAAACTGAAAAACAGCTCACAAGTTAGAGTAATGATGTGAATAGTAAACACAACGATTTGCCTTATACTTTTTAATATGAATTGCATCAGAAAAGTTGTTGTGTCTTGTAATAAACTATTAAGCATTAATGCACGTTATCAACTAAACTTTAACATCACATTAGATGAGATGTTAGAGGTTACAGATGGCAAACAGGCACCTCCACAATCAGATAAATCTTTTGTATCATCAGAGCAACAAGTCTGAGCAGATTTTTGGGAGGTAGTACAAACTGTCCTTGCATTACATAAGATCCATCACAAAGGGCAGCACACTCTTACATGTTGATTTACAAGTGTAAAAATACAATAAAAACATGAAAATGAGTAGTCTGCTGAATGCAGTTTGGACAGGGGGTTGAAATGCTATTCTGCCTTTAGAGCAATTCTTAACCTGAAGAGAGTTGGGGCAGGTGTGAGCTTCCAGGTGCACTTCTACAGGCCACAAAGTTCCAGTAATAGGCAATGAAGAGTGTTAATGACAGGGTTCTGCTGTCAGAAAACTGTACCCACATTCAATCACACTCACATAGAAACTCGTGCAGTCATAACTCAAAGAGCCAGGTTTGCACGCAAACAGCAAAACTGAAGGCTTAGTCACAGCATTTTGTCTTTCAGGTATCTTTCACATCCTCCATCTGTGTATCTTTCACCATTGACCCCTTAGCTATTTCCACACCTCTGCTTGGTTCTTTCAGCCACTTTGATTTACAGGTCAGCACATTCACAATAACTCAGAAAACAGCTGTTACAACAGTAGCTTTTCACTTGTCTGGAGCTCTAGTGCAGAGTTACATCCGAATCAAGTTAAAAATCTAATAGGTCTTCAGAACAAAAAACTAAAAGTTAACTCCAAACACACAGAGAGAGACATATCCATTCATGTGTAATTACATTAATAAACTACTACTCTTTAATCAAGTTTCAACTGAAATCTTTTGTCTTAACATAATTTTGCACATTTCATTGATACATACATGGATAAATAAGTTACATCCTCTTAAAGATTTTGTCTACAATTAAAAATTTTGAAAATAAGATAACACAGTTATCCTGCCTTACTGACTTTTTGTTTGCAATTATTTCCTATTTTGACCCTACCATGCTTTAAAATAAACAGAGCACAGGTCCTAGACCAAGATATCATTCCAGCGGGCCTTCATCACTAGTTTCTACTTTAAATTTTGTCTTTCCTGTTTGGAATAAAGTTTAAACCAGCTAAAATTTCTATGCGCAATGTCTGTGACCCCAGGTCAGGGCAAGTACACATCAGGGGGTAAAGACCATGTAGCTCCTGGTCTCACTCACATTTCACAAATGGCTTCTGATTATAGACCCTGTCATAGTTTATTATGTGGTGTGGGAGTGAAAGGTTTGAGATGTTGAACTTACAGAGGCCCCTGTATAAGAGTACGACTGCCATGTATATCCTTCTGTATCCCCACCAGCTATCATTATTCTTCTTGGGGGGGGAGGTTACAGCAAACAGGACCAAGCACTGAGGTTGAGATGATTACTGCTCACAGCTTAAAACAAGTAATAAAAATTCACCTAAGTCCACAATTGGTATTCCACAGCTTGTTATAAATCTAAACTTTCAGCATCTTCATTTAGAATAAACAGAGATTTTTTGTTCCAGGGCCTGTAACTAACAGAATGGCTGAGAGGGATCAAGACCGAAGCAGATTTCCACAACATTAAAACACCTCTTAAATCTTAAAAGACTTCATCTAGGGCAATGTACTGCAAATTTCAGATGTAATTATGCCCCAATGCAGCATCTAATTCAATATTTATTTGAAGTGTGTTGGAGTCAATGATTAGTTCCATGAAAACTGAGCAGTAAACGGTCTGTACTTACAGGGGTTGGACAATGAAACTGAAACACCCCTCATTTCAGTGTAGGAGGTTTCATGGCTAAATTGGACCAGTCTGATGGCCAATCTTCATTAATTGCACATTGAACCAATAAGAGCAGAGTGTGAAGGTCCATTAGCAGGATAAGAGCACAGTTTTGTTCAAAATATTCCAATGCACACAACATTATGGGTGACATACCAGAATTCAAAAGAGGACAAATTGTTTGTGCACGTCTTGCTGGTGCATCTGTGAACAAGACAGCAAGTCTTTGTGATGTATCAAGAGCCACGGTATCCATGGTGAGGTCAGCATACCACCAAGAAGGACCAACCACATCCAACAGGATTAACTGTGGACCCAAGAGGAAGCTGTCTGAAAGAGATGTTCGGGTGCTAACCTGGATTGTATGCAAAAACATAAAACCACGGCTGCCCAAATCACGGCAGAAATAAATGTGCACATTGAGGCTAATTGAGAACACCTGAGCCACTGGGAGCCACACCACACATCCATCAGCCCCTGGCGCCATCTGGTGGAGAAAGTGGAAAGGTGCACAGGAGAGCAAACCCACACATAAAAAGGACAGAGTCCCAGATCATGACATTTTATAAATTTCTTTCTGTCACTAGCGATGACCCACAATAGCTCAGGCCTACCATGTATGTCAGTCTTCCTCCTCTTCCAAGAGGAGCTCATTGGTGGAGAGCCCCATCCTTGCCTTCACTCGATTGTCCAAACATGCAGCCTAAGGTCAGAAGATAAGAGGACAAAGTATTGCCAAGGGTGTCCTGGTGTCAAAAATCAGAATCAGAATTCTGATATCCGAGGACTTGCTGCCTTTAAAGGAGCTGTTCTTGTCAAGTGCACTGAAGAACCCCGTAATGCTTTAACATGGTGTGACTGTGTGAGAGACAAAGAGAGATGGAGAGACAGTGAGAGAGAAGGGACAATTGTCATAATTTTCTATTGGAGGTAATTGATACTCTCTTTTGCATAATCTTGTTCTTTGTGTAAGGTTATGTGAATAAAAAAAAAATGCTGGTGTCAAGTGCACTGTTTAACAGATGGTGTCAAATTATAGACCATCCATGATTTGCAGAGAAGTCGAATAATGAAACACCACTATGGTTCAGAGCTGGGTGTCCATTCCTCTGGAAAACGCAGGCATCATTGTCCTTCCCCACGAGTGCTGAAATCCCTCAAGACGATGAGATGAATGCTATTCATCACCCTCACCAAGGATGCCTCTGCTCATTCCATATGCTGTCAATAGTCAGATTTTTGACCTACCCAACAAAGCATGGATGTGACCTCAAATTGCTGCTGATCCATCATGGTTCCCCCTGCAGATGGTGGGTTCAATGGGGATGGGCTCACTTCACTAGTTTGGGTTTGACCTGTCGGGGTCCCACAAAGGGACCTGGCTGCGAGTGCCTGACCAAGCACTCACAGATGAATCAACTCTAGGCTAGCTCCAAGGTGAACTCCAAGCCACCGTACCACATGAAGTTGATCCTTTTTATTTAAAGAAAGATTTCTGTTTGGATTTTATAGGCATAGGGAGTAACTGGGCTCCTTTAAATAAATGATATTTATGGGATCTGCACACTTCTTAGTTTTTTACTGATTAATGAGACAGTTATTCTGTTGATAAAAAATGTACATAATCTAATTTGCGTTCTTAACTCAGACGGGTGGTGTAATGCCCATTAATTCTTTTTCTGTGTAAATACCGAGTTTTTAAAAACCATCAATGTAAACGTGATGATGTTTTAACTTCAAGATCACCCAAAAAAAGGTTTTTAGACTGCATTGATTGCTGGTAAAGTCCAGGTTGGTATTTGCTCCTCTTGGACTTACCATCAGTTTCATTTTCTGAGATTTGTACTATAATTATTCTGTATAAATCTTTGTTGGTACACTCATTACCATTATATTCTAACTTCAGTGATTAAAAGACTAAATGAAGCATAACACAAAGAGCAACCGAGACTGAGAGCTATGCTCTAAGCAAGTTATGGGTGGTAAGGAGGGGTGAAGAAAACTGGAAGGATGTGGGGAAGACAGAAGTGGCTTGGCATAGAAACTGTGTATAAGGGTTGATCTCTGGTGGCTGGATAATAGAGAACGTTATGCCATTTAGCAAAACACTGGAGGGTTTTTATAGAGTGAAAGTGAAGAGAGTAGAAAGTGATGGTTATAGCTCCTGGAATAGTATATCTAAAAAGAAAATTAAAGAGAAAGGCTCAGTGTTTGTGTCTGTATGCGTGTGTGTTTGTATGAGAGAGAGAGAGAGAGAGAGAGAGAGAGAGAGAGAGAGAGAGAGAGAGAGAGAGAGAGAGAGAGAGAGAGAGA
>JAUZNJ010028442.1:0-16090 GCA_034780135.1 Jordanella pulchra | reverse complement strand
TCACACTAAGCCTGGTTCTGCTGGAGGTTTCTTCCTGTTAAAAGGGAGTTTTTCCTCTCCACTGTTGCTACATGCACGCTTGGTGCAAGGGATTGCTGAATCAATGAGTCGATGCAATCAGCTTTTTTTCCTTATATAAAAAAATTTAAACCAATCTGGTTGCGTGATTTGATTGCATTGTCTTTGTACAATTCAAGTGCCTTGAGGTTATATAAATAAAAATGAATAAAATTGAATTGAATTTCATGTGCAGTCCATTTGTAGAATTTCCAACCTACGAGTTAAAAATTTCATTTGGAACGAGCATCACCTATAATCAAACTTTGATCCTCTACCTGGTTTTTGCAGCTCTTTATCATTTATGAAAAATTCAGTCAGTTACATGCTACGTTTACCTGTTTATAATACATGTTTCCACACTGTTTATATAAGCAATATACCATTTTTGATTCATATTCTGAGTCCAACATGAGATTCTTTATGAATAGAAAAGCGCGGGCCTTTATTTATTTTTATTTTTTTTTATTGTGGGTGTGTGAATAAAACACTGCTAGGAGTAACAGTGTGCAGATGTAGTTATAGTTATTATTATCCAGTAAGCTTATGCCAAATATGTTGTCTTCTTAATGAGAGGATGGATGGAAGTAAAAATTTGGAATATGAGTCTGTTAATCTCTTTACAAAACTAAGAATTCTCATAAAAATTCAGTTTCAGTGAATTTAATTCAGTTCAAAAATACTTTATTTATCCCAAAGGGAAATTAAATATTGTAGTAAGTTTTGTTTTCTTAACCAGAAGGATCTTCTGTAGAGGTCTGTCTTGCACCGAATCTGGAGAAGCCTCTAACTGAAGACACTCTGTTGTTTAAAAATCTTTTGAGTCTAGTTCTGATGTCTAGTATTCCAATTCATTTTCAAGTTTGAACCTTGGCAGCTCATTGTTTGAACAGATATTCATCAAGATTGTATAGCTCTTTTCTTTTTGTTTAAGGTTAAGGTGAACCACTATGTAACAAGTTCAATTTCTTTCACATCTTTATTTGCGAATGAGGTGGGTTTTTTTAATAATTACATTTTATTCAATTTTATCATGGAAAGTCTAACATTTTAGAGGAAATGTAGCATTCTGCTGGTAAGTTTGTCTAGACAGTCTAGTTCCTTAATTGAACGAGGTGCCCAACTGTGGGTGATTACAGTGAACCAGTTGGAACAGTATGGTCTTTATCAACTAGATGCTCAGTTCAATGCTGAAAGAGTGTACATTTTCATGTATGCAAAAAAAGTCTGTTTAAGATAACAGTACCATGGGGCACATAATTCTACAGTCTGCTGCCTGATAAAACAAGTTCATTAACTTTTTCAGTTCTTATGAGCTTTTGGTCATTACATTACACCTTAGAACCAATTCTAAGCTAATCCTTAGGCTGTAAACCTGAGGATAAGTCCGAGTTCAGGCGCTTTGCACGTATGCAGTTGTTGTCTATTAATAGTATTTGTATGCAGTTTTTTATGCAAGTCTCCTTCCAATGGAAGGAGCACTCTCGCGTCAAGCGAGAGTACATAATCGAGTATCGCGAGACTTTAACAGCTGTTTGGACTGTTTTTACAGACTAAGGCAGATCGGTTAACACGTGGGGAGATCAGGAGCGCGATTGAAAACATTCTAACATTTCTGTTCCCATCGTGGCAGCATCGAGGACCTTAAAACACTGTAAGTAGAGGGGCAGCCGGGATTCCTTGCCGGCTGCACAGACCGGTTTTAGCCTGTACCCTTGTTCGGTCTGTCCATTTGACATTGTTGCTGCACTGGAAGCGGAGAGCGCTAACATCCCAACATAAAAACGGTCCACCGATAGTCTAAGTGAGCTTTGTAAGCTACTCAAATCCAACTCTTAGCAGAATTGGGGCAATGTTCCCATGTCATTGAACGAAAAGCCCCCACGTTTCCCTCGGTTGTCGGCAGGGCGCTTTAGCTTCGTCTCCGTTATAAAACTTAAACACCCGGACTTTGTCTTGTTAGCTCGGACATATCCGCCGCGTCAATGTGTCGATCCCAAGGTTAGCAGGTAGCCGCTAGATGCCGTGTGCTATCATGCTAGCTCTCGCGGCTAGCAGCTAACTTTAGCACTGAGGCCTGCTCGGGAAAGTCGTTAACCCGCGTGCAGCACACACGTGCCCTCTGCTTAGTGCAACCTGTGGGATGGGTCGTCTGGCTGTACGATGGGAAGGTCAAACCGTCCGGGTTAAGTTCAGTGACTGTGGATTGCGTGTCACCTCTACTGATGTCATGTGTGGTGGGAATGATTGGTGGAGCAGAGCTGTGGCCTCCTCAGCTGTCACACTTTGCTCCTTCTTCTCCTGGGGCAGCTCGTCCACAGGAGAACCATAGGCTAGCTGAAGGTTTCAGAGCTGACCACCATGCAGGCCTGCCAAGCACCAGGCAGCGTTATGGGCTGAAGGAGAGAGAGAGCCGGTGACACAATCCCAGCTTACTTCTATGAGTCCAGATCTTCCCTCAGATATGATTTCATTCATTGTGAATTAACTGCAGGGATCATGTACGAAACGGACAACATTTAAGCAGGTTTAGGGAAGTGGTTTGTTGGAAAGTTGAGGAAAAAGCCAAGGACAATATTGAACGATATTTCCACACTTTCTTCTCTCTTCTTTCGCCTCTCGTTGTGTCATTGATTTTTGCTTTCTTTCTTTCCCTTCCCTCCCTGCATTCCTTCTACCTTCCTTAAAGCTTGGTTTCTTACTTGTATCCTCTTTTGTTTCTTTCTCTCCTCATCCCTCCTTCCTATGTAGTGTCCATCCTTTTCACTGCTTGTGTCCTTCCTCCCTCCTGTGTCCTTCATGTCTTTCCTAACTTTTGCCCTTCTTTGTGTTTTCCTTTCATCCACCATGCTTTTAGTTGGCTTTTCCTGCAGGTGACCTGCACTATATTGGGTCACAGGGTCAATAAAATGATGTAACGTCTATTTCTATTATTTACAATCAGATTGTCTATTTCCAGCAGTCAGCTTTCTGTCCAGTTGCATGGCTTATTAATCAGATTTTAGGCTCCTCCAGTTATTTCGTAGGTTAAAAGGTCGTCCTTTCCCCAACAGTCCCAGTGTTGATACTTTCTTTGTTATAATGCCTTTTACCATAATGAATGTCCAGCTTTCTGCAGGTCGCCCTGCTTTCGTCTCTCCACTTAGCCTGACGTATAATGGCGCATCTCTGAGTGTAGAAAGTGACAGAAGTAGCATTCATTTAATGATTTTCAGAAGAAAGTGTGACACATGAATCAGGAGAACAACAAACTAGGGTTTCATTTTATGCAATTAACTGGAACCATTTGGAAATGTTACAGACTGAATTAGGAGTCTGCGAGCTTAAATTAGGCCACCTTCAAAATCTTCAAGTTCTGAAGGTTTTTTAAAATTTATTGGAAAAGCAGTGTAAAGCAACAGTTATAGTTGTTTATTATGCCCTGTTTTGTTTTTCATATATATGCAACACTCATATCGTCTTTTATTTGCTAATTAAACCCACCCTGTTTCTTCAGGGCCTTTCTCTCTGATTGTCCCAGAGATGTTGCTCTGGGTAGTTGGCTGAATTTCAGCGCAGCTGGGACATGGAGGGTAGTCTGATCCAGGTGATTGTTGATGCCTTCACTTGATCTCTGTGGAGTTTTTGACAAAGTAAATCAGGTGGAATCGTGTCCAATATCCTGGAGAAATGAAAGTGATCCTTGCGGCGCTTTGTCTGTGCGACAGCAGGTGTATGATGGCATCTTCAGCTCCAAGGCGTTAAGCAAACTGAACTGGGATCTGATAGTAGCTTGTCTGGTGGCTAACAGGAGTTTCTGTTGGAGATCGGCGCCAAACTCCAGTAAAAGGAACAGAGTTGGTTCCTGCAACTTTTGGCTTTTCCTAAAGCTAGCTGTCTGACCCGGTTGCGATGGAAGTGATCCAGATTTTAACAGGTTTAGAGAAAGTTTAAACCGTGGTCGTGTCAAACTGCCCACCCGTACCTCCAACCCCTCAGTCAGTATATAGAGCAGGGACTAAATGGTGCAGTCGGTTAACCGACCGTTCAGACAGGTGATCACTGCTTTTCACTCCCATGATGCTTTGTGTTGAGAGCTCTTGCAAAGCATTTTGGGATACTGCTAGTGACCATGGATGATCACTGCTTGTCAATGTGCATTGTGGGAAATTTTTCATCCACTGGTCATTCGGATTAATGTGAAATGTCGTAACCCCATATAGTGGCGTATATAGGGGTTAGGGTGGACGTCCGGATGCAGCCTGTGGGGGGTGGAAGTGACAGGCAGGGTTGGGTCGGTGTTTTTTCATGGAGGAAAAGAACAAAGTAAACACGTGGAAAAACAAACAAACAGGACAAGAGCCCATAAGTTGTTGTATTAAGTGAGCCACAAAGCCAAGGTTGCAGACTGTGGATCAAACGGATGAAAACTGTCATCCTATCTCGCTACGATAAAAGCTTTAAGCCAACAGCAGTTTTGAAATAATTAACGGTGAAATATTGAAATGGGTACAAGGAACAGTTACTGTCTCCTCTGTCGGCACAAAATAATACATGTATTAAGTATTACACTACAAATGCTGATCTAAAAAGTGCACATTTCCTAAAATAAGTGTATTTGACCAGGTAATTATGATGATCTGCCAATAATGAGTATTTTTGCCCTTCAGATATTCATCAGATAATATGCACTTAAGATTTAATTGAGTTTTCTTTTCTGTAAATCATCTCTTTAGAGATTTACCTGCTCAAATAAGGAAAAAAGAACACTCTTACCTTTAGAAAAAAATTGCTTGATTATATTTTAATTTTTGTAGTGTATGTTTTCAGGGGCACTATCCCATGTTGGCCCCTGTCTAGAACTGCCTCTGCCAAAAGAAGTTATTTCAAATATTAAAGCATTTCTGGCTACAACGTGTACTAACCCTGTTAAAAAACTCAGTGCATTTCAATGAATTATAAATTATTCAATAACAAAAGTACCAAAATGTTTATTTACCACTGACATCTTACCTCAGCAGAATCGCTTACTTTCCTTTTCAAACATGTCCACCTCTGAGGGAGTGGGGCCACGTTCGGTGTCGGTTTCCTTCTCTGTGTCGCATTTTACTCATATTCAGAATGCTGATGGGGGGGGGCAGATGTGCAGTGTTCAAACTCTGTCCCTCTCGCTCCAAACCGCCGCTCGTTCAACTGTGGAGAAACTCTGCTAGCTGTGCTCTTTGTGCTCCACAGTGTTTCTGCTGGCTGTGTTGTTTGGTGTTAGTTTATTGGCCAAAAAACAAAACTACACTGAAACTTTCAGTGGTCAAAGTTTTGGTGCATCCCTAGTCCAAATTTGACCTTTGACCTGTCCACTGTTTAGTTTAGAAATAAAACAAATAATGAAATGATGTTGCTATGGGTTAAGTGGTGAACATCAGTTCTATCCAAACTATATTTCATGCAACAAATCAGGGGTTACCAACACAGAACTCATGGGGCCCTGGGGCACCATGGGGCCCATGAGGAACCACATGGGGGGTCAACATCTTGTGACAAGTGACCTCTAAAAGAAAATTGGAGATTAAAAGAAACATCAATAATATGTTTATTATGCATGAAGTTTAGGTGAATGCTGACCAGTTCATAGGTGAGCATTGGTAGCTCTTCCTATGACTTGGTACCCATGAAGTAGCTCCAAGACCCTCCAATGAATTATACACAATTATTTCTTTGCAGCTAAAGAAAATCTACACATTTATGGAATTTATAAATCGTGTCTGTATATGTGTGTATGTGAGTGTATATATATATATATATATATATATATATATATACACACACACAAATATTTTTATATATTATTTTTCGTTTACACTTTGTAAAAAACTTTTGCCCAGAAAAGGCATCGTCCCTCGCAAGGTGTAGCGTTGATGACACGATAGTAGTATTTATATTTTTTCGACCAAAACGTTAATATCGATGAACAATACAATCATATCAAGGGTGGCCGCATGAAATAGTTTTTATTAAAAAATGTATACAAGTTTTTAATCCAAAGCCTCTGCCATTCAGAGAACTCTAGCGCCACTCAGTGGCTGGGGGAGAAAACGGGAGTGACGTCTCCAGGAGGAGAACTGAATGGTTCTGTTCTGGACAGCTGCGACTGTTCTCATGGATTCAGATACAGCTTTGCCTTCGTCATGTCGCAGCTTTTTTGCTTCAACCCCCATAAGGATAGCGTCGTCTTATTTGAGTTTCCTAAGGATCCTGAGCTGCTTTCAAAGTGGGGGAAGCAGGTGAGATGAGACGTGGAAAAGATGGAGCCCTGCATGGTGTCTCTGCTGTGCTTGGAACACATGGAGAAGTGTTGTTTTAACGGTGTTCCCTCATTGAAAGACTCGCTTGGTTATTCTTGTTAAACGCTAAAGTGAGCAGCTGTTAGCCGCCGTATCTACGGCTAAATTCAAAATCGTTTCGTTTTTTGTCAAAAGACTAAGGCTAACATTTAACAGCATAGAGGTTTTAAATTGTTTAAATCTGACACTGGTTAAATATCACCTTTAACTTGAAATATTGTCTAAACATTTTTTTATTTTTTACCTTTCATCATAAACTGCTTTAAACGGTTAAAATGTTAATCTGTCAACAATGGCTCGTGGCTCGACAAGTTAAATCAGAACAGTGTTACTGAGTTTGATGAAATGACCCTTGGACGCCTGAAAAGCTTGACTCTAAGGTTGGCGTTTTTTGTCCGTTGTTGCTCAGGTGCAGAAATAAACTGATCCAATCCTGTAGCTGAAACATGCTTATAGCAGCATCCTGTTAAGAAGACGAGATCAGCGACTAGAAGAAGCAGAGGAGCTGAAGGTTAAGATGAGGACGAGTGTTGGGCATCTGTTGCATTTAACTGAGTCCTTGTTGTGATTCCAGTTCCTGTCGTTTCTTAATTCCAAATCTTTTAAGGAGGAGGATCATAAAACTTTGCCCGTCATGAGCTGACTAATCAGGTTTCTGTCTGGATTAAATGGTCTGAACCTCAAAGTGAAATGTAGTTCTTTGGCCATTCACCTTTAAACTTTACTAGAAATCATCACCTGGTTATTTTCAGCCAGTATACAATTATCAAACCGATGAGCTCTAATGTTAATCTTATGAATTTTCTTTTAGCAAACTTATGTTTTAACAAGGGGCTTTAAAAAAAAAGATTTACTTTATCCAGTGTCAGAGCATAAGAGACCATGTTATTGTTTGATTAACCTGATTCTGACGGTGCATTGTGGGTGGAGTGTCTGAGCTGGATGAGAAAGCAGCACAGCCAGAATCCTGAGCATCGTTTACTGCAAATCAGTTCCCCTCAACTAGAGGAGGAAGTGGTAAAGTTGTACTTTTATGGGCAGATGAAGAACTCGTTTTTATTGGTCCAAAAAATATAATCTTCAAAAGCCTAAAATACAGCCCAGCCCTTCTGAAGGCAGTTTACTTTAATAGTGCAAAGTAACAACATTTCATCTTGAGGCACTTTTCAGAGACATTTGAATCAAATCATACAGATTCGTTAGAAGTTTATATCAAAGGAAAGCCCAGATGATTGCATCCAGTTATTGCATTTTTTTCTAGATTGAGTTCCTCCTGGATGAACATACAGCAACCGTAGATATTCACTAGCATTGTGTGATTGACTCTGCAGCAATCCCTCACACCAAGCATGCATGTTACAGTGGAAAGGAAAAGCAGGAGAAACCTGAAGTAGAAGCAGGCTTGGTGTGAGCGGCCTTCTGCTGAGGCCAACTGGGCGCTCCTGGAGACAGAAACAGACGTAGAACAGGAACATAGAAGAGCTGAGACGTGTTTTCTATGTTAGAAAAGGTAATGCTAAAGTAGCTCCAGCAGTGGCTCTGAACAGAGAAACACTTAAGCAGACGAGCTCTGAGCCAGTTTATGTCTAAAAGGATGAAGGAGCACATGAAAAAACACTTTGAAACAGGCCCGACTGAAGCCACAATGTAGAAATGTGAAGTAAATATAGAATGAAGCCTAATGATGTAAAGTGGTTACTATGTCCTCCTGCAGCCTAAGCCGATAGCAGCATAAATATCCTGATACTGAAAGCTTTATCAAATGGGGCTGAAACGAGCGACAGCGTTTGGATGGAAATTATTTGCTGTTTAAAAAGAGCTTTTTTTTTTAGTAGAGGAGTCTGAAAACTAAAGATTCTGTGTTTATTTGTGAATGTTGAATATTAATCATTATGTTTGATATAACAAAGAACCGTTAACTGCAGTCACATTTAATTTCTCACACTCAAATTCTTTCACTGAGTTTCCCTGAAATTTTTCTCATGCTTTTCTTCTAAACGTAGCGTCCAAGATCTTTTTTTTTTTTTAACATGAAGATTCATGATTTTAATTAACAACCTGTATTGACTTACTGCTCACCAGTCAGTACCGAACTTTACCCGCTTATTTCATTTATTTTGGCTTTTTTCTGTCCAATCTGTTTGGTTTTCTTAGATAGAAAATGTTTTAACCAGTCTGCAAATCACAGAATGAATCATTTCAAAATGTCTCCACTGTTTGTGTCTTGTTTCAGGTGTTTGTGTTTGGTGTCTTGAGGAAATGCCAGTGCGGTTTCGCTCTGTTGTGCCCTACACATTGCCTGGAGTACTTGTACTTATTGGCTGGTGGTGGTACACGTCCAGGAAGAAAGAACGACCCGTCAGCCAGAGCTCGGACGTCTCTCCTGTGAGCTTTAAAGACTCTCATGTAGAGGGCAGCAACGGTCTGCTGTATGAAGAGGAAAGCCCCGTCTTTCCAAACCTCAGCAACCAGAATAAAGAAAATGAAATTATTTCCCCCGTCCAACTCCAAGACAATGAAGCAATATCTTTACAGGAGCACAGAGGTGATGATGTTCCTTTTCCTGCAAGCTTGGCGCCTGCAGAGGTTCATACTCTGTCAAATTTAACTCGGCCAACATTTGGTAACAAGGGTTTAGCAGAGAAACCCCAAGAAGACACTAATTCAGCCCCCCCTGTTATTGGGAAGCTAGAGAAATGCCCAGCCAAAGATTTAGACCTTCTTCCAGAAGCTTTGGAGGAAGCCGCTCTGCCGTCCAATGCCCCCCCCTCCTCGCCCAAAGACGCCAGATCCTCTGCAAACACTATAGATCTGTCTGATGCAGAAAGGCCAGAGCCAGAAGGTGAGGTTGCTGCCCATCACAGCACTGTAAATGCACAAGAGCACATGGTCTGTATAGCTACATCAGCCGAAACAGAGAGAGCGACGGCCTCCGATGACGACTCTTTGGAGAATCCCCTGGCAGCACAGGATTTACACAAACGCATCCTCACCAGCACGCCCAGCACCCCCAGCTCCAAAGCCCAGCCTTCTACCGCCTCCTTACTGACCTCCACTGACAAACGAGTAGAGAGAAACACTGAAGACATGAACCATCTGGAGCTCCTGGCAGCTGGACTCATAACCGAGGTCCTCTCTGCAGCCACACAGGAAGTGCTTGGCGTCACCAGCTGTGAGGTCACGCCAAACAATAAACCCAGTGGGACAAGCAGTGCTGCTCTGGCCAGTGGCACTCGATGCCCACAGCACAACCCGACAACAGGAGCCGCCCTTGATGACCAGGAGCTCAGTGAGGCAGCGGAGAAAGAAGTCCGAGGAGAGCTGAACGTTTGCTCTCTGACTGAAGAGTGGCCGAACGTTGAGACCCCGATCCAGCAAACGAACAGTGCCCAGAATGAGGCCTGGCCAACGCCATCGCGCCATGGACATCCGGTGCTGCTCTCTAACTGTAGAAGCGAGGAGGCAGCGGCGCTGGCTGAAGACTCGGCCTGCAGCACGTGCCACTCTGAGGAGGGCGTCAGCAGCGAAGACCTGCAGGGCAGCACGCTGGAGAACCCGGCTGAGGCCTTCAAGGTTCCAGGTCTGTCGGCACAGGGAGGCCGGCAGCCCCCGGCTGTAGCTGGCAGCATCACGAAGGAAAGTGAAGAAAACCCCGAGGCAGCGTGCGACATGAAGGGAGTTAATGGGGACGGAGCGCATGGGACATGCGAGTTGGACACAGATCAGTCTGGAGGTGAGACATGATTCTAGTCCTTGTGGTTTTATTTATTTGTTGTTATAAGAATAGTTGTTTTAAAACTAGATTCCTGAGCTTTGAAAAGCCTGAGATTCTAAAAACCATTAATAACTGTCCTTGAAACAATAAATACGTCTGATAAGTAAAGTTTAAGGCATTGACAGCGGGGTGTTTCCACGTTAGATTGGTGGAAGATATCAGAGTGTCGGCCGATTACCGGTCTCACAAAATGACAAACCGCTGCAGTGAAAACCAAACTCATCCCTGATGAGACCAAACATGAACCTGCAATGAATCCCAGTTCAGCAGAGGTGGAAGATAAAATCCCTGCTGCTGTTTACGAGGTGATCGCTGTCTGTCATCCCCACCCAGAACATCGTAGCTCGTCTTCCTTCACCCACAGTGGGGTCAACAGGAAGAACACCACGAGGATAGGAAAGTTGTTTATTCAGCCTTTTACAGAATAGGTTAACCTACAGAAACACATTAATGATGCTGGTGAAACGAGGATAACATCCTTCAGGAGAAGAAGTTAGACATGTGGAGAACAGCTGAAGCTCATTATGTTGTGGATTTGATATGAAGATGTGCACATTAACAAGTGTCTCAGAGGGAACAATGTCTGTTCATCTCCAGCACCCTGCAAAGGATTGTGGGAGTCCTCATAGCTCCTTAGCATTAGATGGGAATGTTTGCAGGTTGCTATGCTAACTGAAGGATGATGGCGACCCTCCCGCCTCCTCGTCCTTCCCTACTGACGGCTGTACTCAGACAGCAAACACTTTTCCTCTTTAGCTAAACAGTCTGCAGTGATTTGCTGTATGGATTGAGCCTCGGTGTTGTGGAGCTTGAAATGAAGAGCAGTGGGGGCTGATCTCTATGCAGGCTTTACTTTCTGAACATGGAGTCCTTGGTGAGCTAAAGGTCAGTGCTGCCATTTGTGTTCGGTAGCTTTACCCTAAAACCATGTCGAAACATCTCAAATGATCTCTGGTTTCTGGCTCTTCCAGTTACTCCTGTACAGATAAACTAGTGAACGTTCAGACTGGTGCTCAGCTCTAGAAACATCTCCGATCTCCATCGGTGGAAAGAATAAAAACACTTTCATGTCATTAAGAACCAAAAGTCCTTTCAGTGGCCGCTGTGGCTCCATCCTGGAGCATCTTGGTATAAACCTGCAGTAGGAGGCTTTGGCTGTTCGTGGCTCTGATGGTCCGAGCGTTGGATGACATGGCGTCCTGTAACCGATGACTGGAAATGTGACGACACCGTCTGTCTGTAGGTTCTGATGTCAACAGCATGGACTCTGTGGACAGCGGCTGCACCATGGGCGTCTGTGAGAACCAGGGCAACAACGCCGCCGCTTCTTCCTCGGAACTCGTCATCTGGGAGATAGAGGTCCCAAAGGTTAGTGGAAACCAGCGGTGTTATGATGCCGTTATTGGTGCTTTAAATGTGCTGTGAAGCTCTGCTGTATTTCTGGGAACTATCTGATACTAACGCTCATTTCATACTTGGGTCACAGTAAGATGATTCTAGATTGTAATAATAATGGCAGTGAAAGCCCACGACGTGCTGACTGGGTTTGTTGCCTGTTTGCATCGATGGGTGTCGGTGGTTAAATTGAATAAGTTTTCTTCTCTTTAATGGGCTGAGAAGCAAATCAAGGGATGTATAAATATGTTTTGTTGTAAATGTTATTTTCACTTGTACTCTATTGATAAACTGCTCAATCATTTTACTACATGGTTGTTCATTGGATTAAAACAATATTAAAAATGTAATTGTAAACATTTCAATGTAGATGTGGATTTAATTTGATCTGAACCCAACTGTCTGCGGTTCCACCCGTTTCTGCTGGAGAAGAGTTTTTCTCTTAAAGATTCGGCTCCAACTCTTCCTTCAGCAGGAAGTTATCAGGTTGCTGGAAACCCAAGCAGCTGGTGCTGGTCGGGTTTCACAGGTCCTGAACCCGTCCAGTGAGTTCAGGGAGACGGTTCCCCGTCTATCGCTGTGCGTCTGCAGCTCTGACGTCATGGAGGGATCCTCCAAGGCGTTCTCCGCCGGACGTCTAAACAGCACATCTGGAATCGGTTTGCAGTGAACTACATAGACGTTTGGGGCGCAGCTACAGTCCTTGGTTTCACCTGAAGGCCGAGTGTTTTCTCATTAAGACGGAGTTCATTCGATGCGTATCCGTGGCTGATAATGACCCGTCTGCTTTCTTATTTCAGCATCTTGTAGGGCGACTGATTGGGAAGCAAGGGAGATACGTAAGTTTCCTGAAGCAGAACTCTGGAGCAAAAATCTACATCTCCACTTTGCCTTACACACAGGAGTTCCAGATCTGCCACATAGAAGGTGAGAGCAGAGCCGTACCTGTAGCTCCTGAACAGGACTAAAGGCTCAGATTACCAGGTGGCTTACTGTGCTTCATCTGTCCCCAGGTCTGCAGCAGCAGGTTGATAAGGCTCTATCATTTATTGGCAAGAAATTCAAAGACCTGGACCTGACCAACCTGTATGCACCTCCTCTAGCATTGCCATCACTTCCCATAACCTCCTGGGTGAGGATGAGCTTCCTGATGCAATAAATGACACATGGGGTCGGCGTGGGCCAGACTGATTCTCCTGTGGTCGTTTCCTCAGCTCCTTCTGCCCAGCGGAGTGACGGTGGAAGTGATTGTGGTGAACATTGTGTCAGCTGGTCACATCTTTGTGCAGCAGCACACCCATCCCACCTATCACGCTCTGAGGAGTCTCGATCAGCAGATGTTCCTCTGCTACTCCCAGCCGGGTACTCCAGCGCTGCCCTCACCTGCTGAAGGTAATCCGTTCACAGACATCTTCACCAGATGTTCAGCAGGACGGATGCAGCAGCACTTCTACCCAAACGCTGACTTACAGTTTACTGATGGAAAACAATCCAGTATGAGTTTGTGTGACGGTAAAGTTTCCCGCCTGTTAAAAGCTGCTGGCGTGTTCTCTTCCAGTTGGTGTGATCTGTGCAGCTCCAGCAGTGGATGGAGCGTGGTGGAGGGCTCAGGTCATCACCTTCTATAAGGAGACCCATGAGGTGGAGATCAGATACGTCGACTATGGAGGCTACGACAAAGTGAAGATCGACTCACTGCGGCAAATCAGGCAGGTTTCACGCTGATCCTATGGGTTCATTTTAACACCTTTAGGAAGATTCTCTAAACAAAATCTGTAGAAGCTAACGTAGTGTCCAAGTTGTTAAAGCTGGACGATGGTTTCTCAGATGAACTGCTCCACACCGAGGGGCTTCTGCTCCCCTCAGGAAAACCTAAAGGAGCACATTATAACCAAAAGAAGCCAAGCCTCGGCCCCCCGTGTCAGACTGCATGTTCATCAGCTGACTGGTTTGGTCCCAGTCTGTCGGGACACCTTCTGTCCAACGGTTCGATATTTTACCTGCCCTAATGTCCGGGTTCCTTTTTTCCAGATCGGATTTTGTAACGCTACCGTTTCAAGGAGCAGAAGTCCTGCTCGACAACATTACTCCACTACCAGGTTTGTGCTCCTCATTCTTCCACCGTCTCTATGGTGAACATTTGATGACGTTAGAGGACAGGAGGAAGCTTTAAGTGTCTTAAACAGATTCTACAGGTTTGATTTATTGGTCACAAAACACATTTTTTCAGTTTAAATATTTTAATTCTTCATTTATCTCAAAGCTCTAATTCTACCAGTTTTGCGTTCTTAGAGTAGTTGTCTGTTTTAAAGCCAGCACACGTTATGTGGTCATTTGCACGCGGTTTGAGCATCACCACCATAAGCTTCACCCACAGGGAAATCCTCCCCCCTTCTCTGCTCCACCTGCTGGGACCGCAGAGAGGACACCAGTCTGAGGACATGGCGTTCCCTTTAAGGAACAGGAAACAATCCTGTCAGCCTTCAGGTTGTGTGTCTCACTGTAAAATATGAGAACTTTCTTCTTTTCAATTACTCTATAATCAGTAAAGGGGCCAAATAGTGAAGCTTAACCCTTTAAAACCGCAGCGGCGACAGGAAATGACTGTCGTTCCTCGACTCGCCGTAACTCTTCAAGCCTTTCTATTGATGTCATTCCAACGGCTCTGGAAGCTTCGAATCACTTTATGTTGGTTCCAACCGTTCCGGCGCCGTGTTCAGTTTTATAACAGGAAAAAAGGTTAGACTGGGAGTGAACCAGCGGAAGATCAGGGTGTTTCAGCAGTAATTTGGCAGCATGTTGAACAGTTAGTGTCTGTTTGGAGAGAAAATAGTGAAAAAAGTCGGAGGAAGTTGGACGGTGCTGACGGTGTGTCACCGTTTAACACGAGCAAGATGAGTGTTTTTTGTTTTTCTTCTCTTTGGATTATTGTGTGATTATTTAATTGGTGTTTATTTCAGCAGATAAACATCATTACTTCAGTCCTCTTTATCCCCTGCATTGGTCACTGACATAGCAGAGCCTTTAAAGGTCCAGGTTTTCAGGAAGGCTAATGGCTTCATTAGCAGTAGTGCAGCTTGTCCAGGGCCAGACGCTGCTCTGAGTCTGGAGGTGTTTGATGAAGATGATGATGATGATGATGATGGTGGTTGCTTGGTCTTCTTCACAACAAACTTTGGATGTTTTTTTTAATGGATGTTTGTCTTGAAAACAGTGAAAGGTGTGGGGGGGGGCTGAGCAGCTGGTCGTTCCATGTCGGTGTGATTGACAAGCTGTTCCCCTTTGCATTTATTTGTTATATTAACCATAAACTGACGGCAAAAACACAGTAACTGATAGTTAGCATGAATACATCAGCATTAATGAAAGCAGACACCAACTTCTTTTAGTTCAGTCTCCCTGCAGCTCATCTAGGAGTTTTCTGTGTGTTTATCTAATTATGCATAACAATAAGTGATACATTTAGGCAGCATAGTTGTATGAATGAACCCATCGATTTATCACCAAGGGTTTTATAAAATCATTGCTTGACTTCAGTGATTTATTTGGAAATCCAGACCTTGTAGTCTTTGCAGGTTGACCCTGAACACCCCCCACCTCTGCAGGCCTTCATCTGTAGATTATTGATCCCAAAGGGAAATTAAATGTTGTAATGAGGGTTGTTTTGTTGTCGTTCTTTCATTGAACAGGAGAGGATTGTTTCTCCACAGACGCTACGACGGTATTAGAAGAACTGACCAGAGGTGTTGCCTTGCTAGCACAGGTACGACCACCTTTATCCCTCAGTAACAGAAGCACTTGGAGCTAACAGGTTGTCTGTGTTTCTCTGGAAGGTGTCAAACTATGACAACAACACAGGACTCCCGCTTGTCCACCTATGGAACCTGGTTGGAGACGAGGTACGTCTGGATCCAACTCATCTGCTTCTCCTGAATCTGCTCGTTGTCATGTGGCCCGGAGGAGTTGAATGGAGCTGCTGTGGATTATAGCGTTTAATCTACACTTTAGCAACCATGTCGGTTTGTCTTTTAACTGTTAAGGTGTATAAATCAGAGGCCAGTTCCTGGGCTGATTGGACGAGCCTCATTTATCAGTCGGAGAAGCATGTTAGGACGAGTTCAGTCCTACAGGGTCAGAAAACTTCATGTTAAAATGTGACTGATGTTAAAAAGCAACAATCTAAACATGCTGCCGGTTATTAGTTTACAAACATCGTTTACAGGATCGGTCTGATCCAAATCAGGTCTTTTCTCTAATTTTTTACTTCATGCAGAAATACAGCCGGGGGGGGGGTAGTATTTGTGAAAATTCTCTCACTTAAAAAGATGAGGCCTTTAATTTTCACCATAGATAAACCTCAACTATCAGACAAAAGGAGGAATAGAATCCAGAAAATCACATTGTCTGATTTTTAAAGAATCTATTTATTTGGTCAATAACAAAAGTTCATCTCTATACTTTATCTCCCCTTTGTTGGCAGTGACAGAGATCAGATGTTTCCTGTTAGTCTTCAGCAGGTTTTCTCACTGCTGCTGGTATTTTG
>JAUZNJ010028441.1:0-41570 GCA_034780135.1 Jordanella pulchra | reverse complement strand
GCCTCCAGTTCAGTTTTTTGTGTTTCCTGAAAAATTGCAAAAAATGACTTAGGCAATTATTTTAAGAAGGTGACGATTTACTACTTTCACAGGGGTCTAAAAGTTAAATATTTATTTAAATTACAAAACTTTCCCGACTCCACTGGATGCTGCTTTAGAGCAGATCAACAATTTTCATAGCATAAATCACGATAGATACACTTCATAATTGAGTTTTAATGTATTCACTACTTTTCTTTCATCCTATTAGTTCTTTTACAGGCCCTTCAGACATGCTTGTGTCTATATCTAACCCAAAGAGCAGGATTTACAGTGATTTCTTTGTTTCAAAATAAATTCTCTCTCTGCAGGTAAGGGAGATGTATTTGGGGACGTTTTCTGGAAGGAGGTGACTCTGGCTCCGGCCTGCGCCAACGTCAGAGCCCTGACCTACTGTGACCTCCATGTCATCAAGCGCGACGCTCTGCAGAAGGTCCTGGAGTTCTACACGGCGTTCGCCAACCACTTCTCCAGAAACCTGCTGCTTACTTACAACCTGAGAAAGAGGGTGAGTTACCCTGCAGATGTCACCACAGTCAGAAATACGCATAAATTCTTTCATTTGACTTATTTCTCAAACGTAGCTGGTTTGCAAAAGCAACTAAAAAATAAATCAACATAAGCCAAAAAAAATGGCTTTTTTTGGCTTATGTTGTAGGCAGCCATTTGTGTCTTTTCACATTTCCTTGCAGTTAAAAGCTTAACTTCCCATATTTATAGATAATAGTAAAAATATTAATGCTCCTTGAATATATTGATATTACTTAATGTTGCATCAAGAGTCTTTGAAGGTATGGGGGTGAAAAGGTGGTCCAGTTATTAAGAAACTGCAACTAAGCTGTTTGAATGTCACATCAGCTTGTTGAGATGGAAATACTGAACCGTTTTTATTTTTATGAGCCGAATACTCAAGCTTTATTACTTTTTAACAATTACAAATCATATTTTTATCACAACATTACCAGTTATTATTACTTATTGGGATATTTCATAAGCTTTACATGTAAATATATGTAATTTTTAAGATGTCATGGGCACCAGCCTTTTCTACAACCCTGCTAGAGCAACCGAGATGGACAGATGGAGTACATTTTGAAAATATGCAGAATTATGGAAACCCTTGGCACAACTATAAGGAATCTGTAATACTAGCATATGCATATTTTCTTGTAAAATCAGCCTAACACAGATTTTTTATATATATAAATATAATTAACTGGAATACATTTATTACATTTTGGAAAGACATATATAAAGAACTAATAACTTTTTTTTAAATAAAACGACCTGATACTGACACCCAGCGCTTTTTCAGTTGGACATTAAACTGAAACATTTTATTTCTCTTCTTTTCTTTACGTCTATCATACTTTCGCAACATGTTAATTTAGTACTCCATGGCTTCCTCAGTCTCTATGGTAGGAAAACTATTAAACATAAAGGCTAACTTCTCTTAACTGCTCTTTAAAATCTGAATGATAAGCAGTCATATTTTACATTAAATACCAGCTGCAGCAATTTTACCAAAATAAAGACAATTGTGTCCAGGCAGGGCTTGAAATTATTACCTCACACCTTGATTATTATAATTCACTGTAGTTTGGAGAAGACAGGCTTCGCTCTCTCAAATGCAAGTGCTGATTTTTCACTTCTGTGTTTTCTGTTCTTCACTGGCATCTTTTGTGCTACAGAACTGACTTTAAAATCAATGTATTCATTTTTAAAGGTCTTAATTATCTTATCTTATGGACTTGTTTCACCCATACTTCAAGGACTGTCAGCTTCCCAGCTCCTGGCCATTCCAAAGACGAGGCTGAAGCTCAGAGGTGATCAGGAGTTTTGTGGTTTTAGGACCTAAGAACAGCAATATTTTAAATATTTTACTGTCTTCTTTTAAATCCTTCATAAAACACATTGTCATGTTCGGGTTTTTTAAGTGCCGAGCCCACATGCAGAACACCAAGACAAAAGAGCTTTATCAGATTTAAGATGTTTATTTTAAGAGATGAACTGAGGAACGAGGCGAGAGCCAGGTCCAGGGAGGTAACACCGGCTGAAGCAGACACTGGGAGAGAGAGCAGACTGATGAGTTCATGGCCAGTTGGAAAACTCAGCTGCAGAGCGTAGTAAGAAAGAATCTTACTGTTTGGAGATAGGTTCCAGGTTTTGAAGGGAGGCTTAGGTATCCGGAGTCCTTGCTTCCTGTGTGGGTCCAAGAGCAGCGGAGGAGTGCGGTGGGAAACGGACAGGTTGGCTCAAGGTGGTCAGAGATTGCAGGAGCAGTTGAGTTGCCAGTCGTGTGCGTAGAGAATCCAGGGGAACAACGGAGAAGAGAGACTGAGAGTTTGGGCATCCAGTGGGTAAACACCACGGCATCACGAGGGAAGGTTTGCCCAGGAAAGAAGCCAGGAGCAGACGGCAATCCAGACTTCCGAGGAGATTTCTCAGAGGTTTGACTCAGGAGGCTCTGTGGTACCAAAAGCTGGCAAACACTCGGCTCCGATGACTGGGCAGCAGCTCCTTAAGTGCAGAGAGCTTGATGAGGCTGAATGGGGAACACCTGTGCCGCTGGGAGCCACACCGCACTCCAACAGAACCTGGCGCCATCTGGTGGTGGAATAGGACAGGCGCACAGGAGAGCAAAAAACCCACAACAGTACAACAAAGAACCCCAGATCATGACACACATTTTTCCCCTAGTATTTAACATTAGTTATTTGTTCTTTTGCTGTTACTTTATGAGTGTTTTATCGGCTTTTTGGAATCTACTTTTATTTATTTTTACCATATACAGCCACTTGGTTCAACCATATATTGTTTTTAAATGTGGTTGGTAATTAAATTAGATTGGATTTTTGTAAAATTAAATGTGAACATTTTAATCTTTCAAATGCAGTTTTTATGGTAGCAAAGGCTGAGGTTAAATCTGCTTTAGCAAATGAACTCCATGGATTGTAAATTACGTTCTGTCAATTAATTAGACATGAATTTTTCAGGGGGCTAAATCGTTTGGTATGTACCGTCACCATAGGTTTACATATCGGAGGATGCATTAAACTACAGCAGTAAATTAGAGTGCGCCTCTCTACTGCAGGCTGTAGGTTAGATCACAGTTGGCATCATTCCTCATAAGGGCTGACAGTTTTAATGGTTATCCGTCCTCTCAGAAGACGCTGTTAATACAACAAAGGTCAGATGAATGTTGCAGGGAACACAAGCTGTCTTATAGCAGGTTGAAAAAACTGAAATGAAGTTCTGGTAACACTGAACAAGGGCAAATACATCAGCAAGAAGAATGACTTAAACAATAATATATCAAAGAATAGACAAATGGTTTAAATAGTTGAATATGTGATTTGATATGTTTATTCTGGGGATATTAAAGACTTGTTTATAAAATGATTCCACAAAGTATAACATGTTGAATTTTGCAATGTGAATTCTTAAATCTGTCTGAGTTGCTGTTTAAAGCAACTCAGACAGATTTAAGCAAGCAAATAAGAGATGTCCACCTTAAAGTAGATCATCTAGCTAATAATCAGTAAGTTAAAAAGTGGTCACTATCTTCATGCGTTTGGTCAACGGTAGGGAGGGTGCAGAGAGTTTAGTGTTACAAAGCAGTGCTGGATAACCAAGTGGAAACTCAGGTTGCAACAGGTTATGCAGAAATAAAGTACACAAAATACAACAGAGAGGTAAACACTGCTTTTCAGTGTAAACTTTAATGATTGCTACCACAGAGCTCAAATATTTAAAATCTATAACCAGAAAACATTATTGGTCATTCAATTCACTTCAATTATACTTTATGAAGGGAAATTCAATAATATTCATACGAGAAATCCTGAAGCAGTAAGACAAAAACAGAAAAAGTAAAAAGACAAATTTGCTTTGCTGGCATGCTTTCAAAGCAGAAAGTTTTATATTGTTGTGATTTTATTGCCTACTATGGAGCATCTCCACTGAGGACATTTAAGTGCATTTGTGTAGAGTGACTAAACCCCAAATCAAATTTTATTTTTTATTTTGCAGATGAAGGGTGAATCTGTTAAGCCCTATGAGTGTAAAAAGCTATTTCCTTTTGAAATTACAGAAATAGATCAACTATGTATATTTTTTTCTTCAGCATATCACTATTGCAAGTTTGATTTATTTATTAAACAAGAAAAAAAAACTACAAAAAACTTGAGACTCCCCTATTTGTTTTGGAAAAAAACACCCTAAAAACAGAAATCAATGAGATCCCTCATACTATTTATACCTTTAGTAGAAGTGGAGCAAATTTGGAACAATCAGTTCAACATCTGCTCTATTACTGCTTTAGGAGTCCATTGTGATAACCACAGCTGTCCTTTTTGGCACAATTTAGCCAAATGTTTTTCTCACCTCATGAAAGGGATTGTGGGTAAATGGTGTGCTGATATCCATTGTAAGACTGCTTTTGCATATGACTGAGCCTTTGCTCACATCTTCCCAGTACATCATCTACCATGTCTCAGGGAGTTCATAAAGTGAACCGTGCATAAAACGACTGTGACTACGTCTTTATAACCTTTAAAAACGTTTTGCATGTCATTCAGCTTTGCTCTGCTTTGCTGCAAATGGGTGCAGTGAGTATACACCCATAAGTACAAGTGAGAGCATTCATAACACCTTAGTACTATGGTACAAGGTAGTTGCGAGCTGACGGCCTTTGGGCAAAATTTAACTTGCTTCTCCCGCTACTTCCTTTTAACCCCCTCTGTTCATCCCCATACTTGCTCCTGGGTGTCTACTAGCACTGCCTACTTTGAAGGAGTTTTTTTCCAAAACTTGTCTGGGACAGGTTTGTGCTTTTTCATCAGATTTATTTGCATTTTAAAAACCCTGTTTCCACTCTAATGCAGTAACTGTAAAGAGTGACCAGTAGATGGGTTGAATACTTTTAAATATAGAAATGTGAATATAAAAGAATGTAACTTTTTCCCTTATATAATTATATGGTTTAGATTAATATGAAGTGTAAAGCATCTTGAATCTGGTTGAATCAGGATCTGTATAGTTGAATGAACTACATCTTGACAGACAAATTATAGCTTCCACCATACTGAGGTAGAAGTTACTGTATAACAATCATACTACACATTTGATGTGTTTATGTCTACTAAAAAGGAGTGGAATATATAGCACAACCTCATTTCTTTTTGGTTTTAAAGAAAGGTATAAGATAGAAATGGGATTTATCACAGCTAATTATTTTCAAGGACTCTTAAGTAATTACTGTAGATTTTTATTATTGGATCTCACCAGTAGTTTATTCTGCTGTTTGAATGCAGTGTTTGAAATGTAAACCACAAACAGTATAAGAATAACTGGTTATATAAAAAAATGATTTAGGCAAATGCTAGGACCAGAAAATTAAGAAAATTGCACTTTTGTTCCTTGAAAATTATGAATATACCCATCAGTTCTTAGTTTTTAAATTGAAAAAATTGTACATTTGAAAACTTCAATTAATTACATTTTATGTTATAATAAGAGCAAATGAGCCAAAAATGAAGATGAGCTAAAGACTGTTCTGTGAAACAACCTGGGATTCATTAAAAACTCAGCAGAAGCACAGGCTGATCCACTTCATACCGCACTGCATTGATGCAGTAATTCATGAAAAATTATTAAGAGATTATTTTCCACAGCAGGCAATTTTAGGAGGCAAACATTCCAGTTTAAAAAATCATGGTCATTGGTTTTATGTTATATTTAAGTAGTAGCTTTATGAGAAAGTGATTTTTGTGTTTCCGTCAACTGTAGGTCATAATAATAATTTAAAAAAACATTTTACAGTTATCACTTTGTGACATATATGTAATAATTTACATGAATCTACATTTTTTTACATAAACCTAATTGCTGAAATTCTAATTCCTTAAGATGCACCTGTTTGAGACCCATCTGTCCACATCCTGCCAGGAAGCCTCCCTGAGTAGACAGCCAGGCCCTCATCACTCAGCACCTGGGTGGTTGTAGATGTCGTGTTTCTATGCATGAGATAAAAACATTGCTTTAATTTGCTAAAAGGAGCTCCCACAACAAAAGACCTTGTTTTTAGCACATCCAGCTTTGTATTTTCTTCTTATGCCCCTGGGTGTGTGCGTGTGTGTGTGTGTGCGTGTCGCAGGAATACAAATCCACTCTGCTCCAGTCACAGCTTTGCATCTGTTGTGGGGGGAAAAGATGCACAGAGGAGCTTCCAAAGTGGCAGCTCTGCTCAAGTGGAGGATAGGAAGGGAGACATGTGAGAGCTTCGCTTGCAGTTTATGAGAGGAGACAACTCCACACAAACAAACACAGGGAAACACCCTTTTCTGAGTTAGTCGCACTAACCCAACAATTTGGTTCTTTAACTAGTTTAACATGTACGCCATGTACAGTTACAAGGTTTTCATTGACCATGTCCTGTTTATCTATTCTTTTTGCAGTTAGATGTCCAGAAATGGCTATATCTAAACAATCTAAAGTGAGCTCTTTAAAATAAGTTTGTCTCCCTGCCTGAAGTATAAGATCAATGTGGATTCTGATCTTAATCCTCTGTGTGAAGAACGTTTCTTCATAACAACATGGTATATTCACCTGAGGTTAGATACTTGAAAGCTTATAGGGTATATAGGCTGCCCGAACAAAAAGATCAAGGGAATAAGACTTCAAGGCACAAAGAGATAAAAAAAAAGTTGGATTTGGTGAAACAATGAATTCACTGCTCTATTTTCACAAATTATTCACTCCTCTCCATTAAACCTGAAGCCAAATCTTTTTCTTCAGGAGAGTTGAGAAAATAGCTTGTATGGCATTTGATATCTCTTGGAGATATATTTTTTATACTTTCAGGCACAATTATTAGTTTTGCCAGAAGAGAAGGGGTTTCGGTGCTTAGTTCTTAAAGCACAGCTCTCAAAAAGTGGAATCTGTTGTTTTGCTTTTATTAAGACAAAAATTGATGCAGAAATTCTAGTTGGAGGCATAAGATAGACGTTAATATTACACAGTGTTCCTACATAAGCTAGAAAGGGTTTGATATGTATCAAGAAATGATTATTATCTTATACATGTTCTAAGGAATCATTACATTAGTTTTTTTACTACTGTTATAGTTGGTCATAAATCATCCTAATATTTCAGTAATGAGTTTAGTTGGTATCAGGTCGTAGTCGTCCAGGACTTGGGAATCCTAGACCTTAGGTAAAAGCCAACTGAACCTCCTCTTCTGTTTCTTAACAACTTTTCACCTCTCTTAATTTCCATATTCAGAATTGCAAGCTTTTTCATTTCCAAATGTTTGCAAAAGCTGTGGAAGCCTTTTGGATTAGAGGTGAAATGTTTTTGATAAACTAAAGAGGAGCTCAGTTGGTCTACTGCTTGGGAACTTAAAATCCAGGGTAGTGTAGGTGTAGTTACAGACAACCAGTTATCCAAATCTTAAACTCTTCAAATAAACGCATCAACTTTTTCCGTACCAAAACAACTTACAATTGGATAAAAGCATGGTTTAACAATCTGTAACAATTTATCAAAGCTACTCTGAAATCCATATCCTGAAATGAACAGTTGTGAACAGCAGGGCAAGTGTAGCTACCAGTCCTTACCTCATTCATATGGTTAGCCTGTCCAGGAGAGCGTGAGTGCAAGATTGAATTGCCTGCATATAAAAAAAGCAATCTCATCTGCTGAAGTCCCTATTCACTAACGCATTTCCTAAATGTATACTGCAGGGAAAACTGTAGAATAAGAGATGGAATGAAGGATTAAGTATAATACTCCGTTCCTATAGTGCTTTTGAGACCGACTTCCCTTAAGCACTGTAGATAAAAAAGTCAGTAAATTAAATTCCTTCCAGGTGCCAGTTATAAAAACAGTTTGCCTGAGAGATCACAAGAAAAGAAACTGTCGTCCTTTAAGGATGACACAAATGTTCTTAAGAATGCTAGAAAAAAAAAAACAATAGACTGAATAAGGGAACTATGATTTATCTTCTGGCTCTGTGTTTGATGATAAGCGGAGGTGTGAAGCAGACAGAAAGGGCACAAAGCAGTAAGGATATTGAATTAAAGGGAGAGTTTGTAGCATAGTGTGTCATTGTGCAGTTTGTAGCAAGGAAAAGCATAAAGTCATCACATCTAAAGCTGCACCCTCTAACCAAATACTTGACAAGGTATTTTTCTGTTTCTGGGAGAAAGCTAAAAAAGGAAAGGGCCAAATGCTGTCATAAGGATGACACACAGTATTTACTGAGATACATGTTTAAAGGAGTGATAGAACCACTGCTATCTGTAGAAAAAAAAATGTCTTCCATTTATTGGTTAATTAACAGAGAAAAGAAAAACGCCTGAAATGTTCAGTATAAATAAAGACTTACTATGTATAAAGTTAGGATTGAGTTCTTATAGTTTTCAGAATAGGATCAGCGAATAAACTGATATTAAGTATCAGTATTAACTTGATCATAGTAGAATAGATTGCAATGCTGGTGTCATGCAAGGGTTATAATAAAAAGTATGTAAGAAGCTTATTTAATTGCTATGTAGTTAAGTAATATGGAAAATTGTTCCACTGCTGTGTATTTAGGAACGTTTTCTAAATGGTAAAAAACATGAAAATTAACTGCTGTAAAGGTGTATCAAGCTCATTTCTACATAATTTAGTTTGAATTCCCCTGGTGTTATGTTATACGATGCCAAACAGCAAAACGGTACAGTTCTAAAAGTGTACTTTTAAATTTAGTTTAATTTAAGTCTTTGAACCAAAATAAATACAGAAACTACCAATAAGTTTAAGAGATAATGGGATTTTATTGATATTAGGAATATAAATATATATATATATATACATATATATATAAAATTTCTATTCAAATTCTATTCAATCTGGTTAGACACAGTTTCCTCTCACTAACTTAAAGTCTGAGCAAGGCTGTGAAGGTTGTCAGAATCAAAACAAATACAGACAGTTGGAGAAAACAGTAAAATGCTATGAATAAACCTTAAAAAAGAGAACTAGTTTGTTATGGGAGGATTTTTTTCTTGTCCCAAACAACATCTCAGCCGTCCAGTGTGTGGCCATGCAGGTGGAAACACCAGAGTGAAAACTTTTACAAGTAAGTAATTGTGTATAGGAGATTGCTTTTTTTCCCACAAAAAAGACTGCAGCTCAAATAAGTAGAGTAAATAAAAGATCTGGTATGCTTGATTGTTATTATTTGAAAATTTTAGTTTCCTTTGTTCTGAAATAACAATCAGGAGGCTGAGGTTGAAGTAGCCTTTTTTTTCTTTAGTTTTAAACCCAACCTTTATATGATAAAATAAACCTCACCACTGGAACAATGCAGGTTTTAATTCTTTTTAAACACTCCTCTATTTTATTTCAATTATTCATTTTGCCAAATCAATTCTTTGTTGTTGTTTTTTTAATATCTGCTAACAAAATCAAGGAAGAAATCTGGATAAAAATGTTCTTTCTTCTTGAGTCTTTGCACAGGGTCCCTTATGTATTGATGTATGTTGATGCCAACAGTACACTTTCCTTATTTTGATTTCTGGAGGCTGGCTGTAATGTCAACTGACAGGATTTTGGCTGCAGCTACACCAACATCCACGTGGTATCCTCTTTATCTCGACTTAGCTGCAACATATTCAAAGCTTTCAGCCACACAACATACCATCCAGCCTTATTTAGTGGGCAGCCTCTACTCAAATAGAGCTTCTTTTGTTTGCACACAGGAGCTGTTTTTATTTCATTAGTTACATTAAGACTCGCTGTTTGCATTAGAAACTTGTTACAGTAGTAAAGGCTTGATGGAACATTTTTAAATGAAAATATTTAGCACGTATTTAACAATTATTTTTATGGCTTTAGAAAATGTTTTTTTAATGAAGCTTGTATTGAAAAGCTGTCAAGATTAGGTGTCCTGAAAGATGTATCAGCAGTCACCCGGTACACTTACTGTGTCTCTTTGCCAGCGGCTTGATATGATATTTCTTTGTCTCTTATGGGAAATGCTTTCTTTAAGAGTGACATTTACAATGTGCACACATTGGAAATGTTGACAGTTTCCCTGACAAACCTCTACAGTCAGCATAGGCCTTCAAATGGATGTCTTGTTTTGCCTCCTTAAGAAAAAAAAGTTATATAAAGAATATTCAATGTTTAAAATGACTGAACTTTTTTTGCTTTGTCATATTGCAATGATGCACTGTATTGTGTCTAAAACTTTTTTTAGAATCTGCAGGAAAGTAATACATATTTTAAAAAATGTTTTATTAAAACAAATCTAAAAACATGTTGATTGAACTTGAAGTCTGCCCAAGAAATAGAGAAAAAAGAAAAAAGAAATTGAGCAGGTCAGCTTTAAAACATAAAACAATAATCAAGGTGTGTCATCTGTCTAAAATGTAACTTGAAGTTGGCTTAAGCATGGTCCAAAAAGGCACATGGGATTGCAGGAGGGGCTACAGATAAGTAAGGTAAGTTAGCAATTATTTAGTAGTCTAATAATCTAATCTACTTAATCTAAAGATAATTGACCTAGATTGATAACCAGCTATCTTCCTAAACCTGAGTTTTATAATGTATGAAGAGAAACTTTCCATAACATGAAGGGCTAAATATTTAATTACAATAAGCTAAATTAAAAAGAAATAGTCCATTGTTTTATTTCAACAATTTAAGGGCCAGCTGTATGAAATACTGACTAAACAAACAAGAAATGTTTTCTTAAACATTAGTAAACTTATATATAAGAACAAATTAGGTTACTTGAATAAATACGGTATTTATAAAATATATGAAAGACTTATAATTTCCATCCATCTTCTCCCGCTTCATCCATCAGGGTCCCGGTTGGGCCGGTGCCTATTTCCTGCAGACTACGGGGGTAAGACGGGGTACACCTAGGACAGGATGCCAGTCAGTCGCAGGGCAACACTTAGACACATTATTTTATTTAATAACCTAAACCTATATTTACAATCAGAACCATCCATCATGATGCAGGTACGCTTTTCTCAAGTGGGACAGGCAAGCAAAAAGTACAGACTGATGGAGCTAAATACAGGGAAATCCTATAAGAAGCTGTAAAAGACTGGAGACTGAGAAGGAGGTAAATCTTCCAGTTTGGAAAAAAGATACTAAATACAGCCGAGTTGCAATAAACTGATTTGGTAAAAAAAAACAACAAAAAAAAAACAAATCGCTATTATTTTAAAATTAAGACTTTAATGCTTCTTAAAAACTCGCATCACCCTTGAAATATCACTGAGCATGACACTGACTGAACTTGAGCTAATTTAAAAAGAGCTGGCAAAACCTCTCAAGATAACTCAAGAGGAATGAATATTTTTAAATCAATGTTCCAAGAATCAATGGTGCAATTTCTTCTCCACTACAGGAAAATGAGATTTAAAAAAAAATTATTATTTTGCAGATGTTTGCAGATTTTAATCGGGGGAAAACAAAGGAAAAAGGCATGATCTAAGAATAGATCCGGAATTATCTTTTTTTTGCATATAATCTACTAGATGATAATGTTTTTATCAATCAGATCAACATGATGCTCTATGTTCTGGTTGTCATGAGTTCTATCAATTCTTTTGTAGATTGTCTTCCGGAAGATCAGTGATGTGAAACGGGAGGAGGAGGAACGGCAGCGGCGGAAAAATGAAGCCCCCCTGAACCTGCCTCCTGATCACCCAGTACGAAAACTTTTCCAGCGCTTCCGACAGCAGAAAGAAGCCAGAATGGCGACCCAGAAACAGGACCTCAACGAACAGGATGTCGAGAAGGGTCCTGTCTATGTTGACGTATCTATGGCCAAAGCCCCTGTCACAACTACCAGCATTGTCACGGTTACAGAAAGCCCAGCGACACCCTCCTCCTCAGTCCCTTCACCTTCCTCAGCGGCCAACTGCAACTCCACAGACAAGGCAAAGCTGCAGGTGCCTTCAACAGTTGCTTTGGCAGCTTGCCGACCTGCTGAGCCGGTCAAAGTCAAAGGCTGGGGTCGCTTTAAGGAGTCTATGGCCAAAGCTGATAACTGGAACAAGGTGGCTAAAGCCGAATCCATGGAGACCCTACCTGAGCGGACCACTGAGCACGAGCCACACACGACTCTAAAGAAGACAGACTCATGTGACAGCGGGATCACCAAAAGTGACCTACGGCTGGACAAAGTGGGCGAGTTTCGCATGACTCCTCAGGACCGCAGTCCTGCCCAGCCTCCAGAAACCAGGCATGCCTTCTACCCCATCCCAGAGCAGACTCTTCAGGCCTCACTTCAGGAACTCAAGCTGGAGCTAAAGGAGGACATCAAGAGCCTGAGCATCCGAATGTCTGGCCTAGAGGCACAACTTGCTGAAGCACTTAAACTCCTCAGAGCCAGGAAATCGAGTACTGGCTCCGAGCAGCCTCTGTTTGACATTTCAAGGCCTGCCTCGCCAGAGCTGGACAAAGAGGACATTTTTTCATGAGGGAAGAAGGGAAGGCCCATCAGGTAACAGCGATACATGAGCTCAGCTGGAATCCAGTAATGTTGAGATTGCTTGGATAGCTGAGGCAGTGCAAGGCACACCATCTGTAGGTGTCACTGTGGTCAATGAGATCCACCGACCTTTAACATAAGGTGTGCCTGCTAGTTAACGTGGGATGTCAAAGATTACGCTGTCGTAGCACTAAAAGCTTGAAGGTTACGCAACAAAACGACAGAAAAAGTTTGTACATATTTTATTTTTCCACTGTGCCATGTTGGAAAAATAACGCGCCTAGTTTGATTTTATCTCAGCCGCAGAACTTACTGCAGAGTCGTTACTGTTGGGATGCCCCAATGGAGGCAGCATGACCCGCTGGTTTGTTATTGAATCATTTGTATGAAACTCTTTGCATGTCATATAAAATAGATGTGTACCTCTTACAGCAGACTGGGGCCATACTTGATTAATTGAGGCTGCACAGCAAGTCATTTGCATTATTTCAGTCAGAAAGAGCAGACTCTATCCAGATGTTGAAACAATCTCACTGTAATTTCCTCAGACACATCTCTTATTAAAATCTGCTGGGATCATTATGAATTATACAACAGATAACTCTGGCCGACCAATCTGGTTCCCAGAAAAAAAACATGCCTGAGTAGAGCTTACAATGTCATTTACATAAAGCATTAAAGGATGTGCTAGATAGAAAATGAATTTAAATGCTAACTAGTGAGGATGCAGTAGGGAAGTTATCCATCTTTGTTGAAGTCTTGCATTTGTTTATCTCATCTGGGAACGCTGCAGCCATATACATGATGCACTGTTGTGTGAAAGTTGTGCGTTTTTACCTTTGGGAATTATTTTTAGTAATTTGATAATGCAAACTACAGCATTTGTTGTGGCTACACCTTTGGAAATTCAATGAGCCTAGAAGGAATACCCATTGGTACAATGTTTTTAAACTAATATGTGCTAATATGTATTTATCTAAAAATAGACCTACTTAAAGTTGCATAAAGCCACCAGCTAATACACAACCCATAATACGTAGTAACCCCATTACATAAAGCTTTACTGTTCAAACCCGCTGCATGATGCATTGTTTTTTTCTTCTTATACTAGTTTTGCATGATTTTTGTTGTTTTAAACGATCCTTATGAGCTATGCTGTGTTTCAGTCCACTACTTAATTATTATCTTGAATTTTGTCACTGAATTTCTTTCTCTAACTGGGTAAAAAATGCCTTATGCTTAAAGCAACACTAGTAGGCTAATTCATTCAAAAGTAAACAGATTGGCTTCTCATGAAGTGTAAAAATATAGATTATTTTACAATAAAGTATGTTTTTCGTTCCAATTAATATAGGCAAAGCCTTTATTTTGAACACTTTAAGCACATGCATTACAGACCAGTGTTTGAAATGCAGAAAATTATATTTAAATAAAAATAAAATTCGAAGACATCTATTTCTGAAATAGTTGATTTAAAAGATACACACAATACAAAAAAACGCATAGCTGTTCTTTTCCTTTTCTGGCTGTCATAAAATTACCAAAGTTTAAAACCAAATGCCAGACTAATCACAGACATTTCTTTTTTTCATATTTCATTCACTAGAAATGAAACAGACTCATGGAGGGCTGATCTCTGCCTAACATCATGCCTTATTCCTTTTTGCTATTATAGAATAGAAGGAACCCATGTGGACCTTAAAAGACACCCATGGCTCTGCCTCCGTTAACCTCAGTAATTGCAAAAGCATATAAGCTCACAGAGATGCACCAGTCCAATACTAATATAGGTATCGGTCCAAACAGTGAAGAAAATTCTAGATCTGTTATCAAGCAGAAATAAGGGCCAATCAATAAGGAGAAATGAATTCAGTCTAATTCTATCAGAATTTTAAATTTGTTTAAAAATCTCTTAAAAAGCAGAAAAGTTTACCCTTTATGGCCGTCTCTGTTATTTAATTACTCTTATAGTGTTATATTTGTTTTCAGGCTCAAATTTGTCCTGGTAACATTATTTACTGTTTGTGACTTACTTTTAAGAACTTATGCTAATCTTAAATTTTATTTTAGACATCCAAGTAAGTAAGTGTACAAAAACCCCATTTTTTTTTCACTAAATTACATAATTACAAACAGGTCAAATGTATTTTTAAACTATACCTAAAATTGAATAATAAGAAATGTAAAGAAAAGAAATAGAGAAATATTTATCAAATATAAAATAACCAAGAGCCAAGAAGCAATAAATAAAACATGTTTAGCCTTTAAAATAATGAGCTAAGTATTAACCCAGAACTGTTTTATAAATGGAGGCATGTTTAAATATTAATTAGCAAATGTGTTGAATCTTTAAAGCAATCCTGTCATTTTTTTCACATAATAAAAGCCAAAGTAGATTTGCTGTTGTCAGTGGCAGAACTATTATATATATTTCACACACTCATAAGAATTAACTTCTGTTGCTTTTTAATTTACACTTTGCTGAATCCAGTCCTCTTATGTAACCAAAATAACCACCACTCTTTTCCAGATGGATATTTAATGTTCTCTGCATGTTTCTTTTTTTTTCCTATTTGAACGAGACACAAATTCCTGAAATGGACACAGCAGAGTGGAAAAACATGCTTTGGTTCCACTGCATCCATTTTCATTAAATATTCAGCACACATAAATAAGCAGTCATGTCCTCACGGAAGTGGAAACTAGCATGGTTTAGTGCCAGGTTTTTTGGGGGAGGTTTGGGGCTGTTTCTTCTACTATTAACTATTCATTACCTGGTTAGAAAAGGCATGGAAATCTTTCTGCCAGACAGCAGACGAGTGATAAAGATGTCGACAATGTGTAAAGAGTTCACAAATCATTAGGAAAAGACACAAAGAGATCGAACAGCGTTGTAGAAGAAAATGCAGAAGAAAATCAGAATGTGATAAAAGCAGCTAAATCATTTCAAACATATCCTTTAATGATGTTAATTCATAAATATATATCACAAGCCTGTCCTGGTTGACATGTATTCTGACAGATCTGACAGATTCCGTTTAATAAGCTGTTGCTCAGTAAAAATCTTCTGCAAAACAGACGAGGACTTCTGATCTTTAATATATATCCCCATTTTATTAATGGTTATTAAATGATGACCCTAGGCAAGTTATCTTGTATGGTTTTACAAATAATACATAAGTAACAAATAAATGATGACAATAGCAATAATATGCATTTAGCTTTTCCAGTGTATTTTGGGTTTTTATTTGATAGATCCACACATAGTGGTGCAAAAAGTGAACAACAAAAATGATCCATGTTTTTTTATTTCACTTTTACCCCTCCACCCACTGCAAAACCTCTCACCATACTTTGTAGAACTTCCTGTATTTCCTTTGGGTTAGGTCTCACTGTGCTTTGTACATCTAAAGGCAGAGGAAATTAGCCTATTTTATGATTTCAGATCCATCAGACTGGGTGAAAAACACCCCCTTTTTAGCTAGATTAAGCTCTTCACTCTAAACCACGCTATCATATGAATACTGATCTAATGCTTATTATTTTGGCTGTGTGTTAATATTATTGCATTCAGCTTCATCCATTTTCTCACCAACTCTAAATAGCTTCCCCAGCCCTGCCAAAGAAAAGCCTCCCCTCAGCATGGTGCTGCCATTGTCAAGTTTCACCAGGGGGATAATGGTGAAAATTGTATTTCTATCATATCTGACCAGAACATCTTGTTCCACATGCTTAGTGTCCTTTGCATGGCTTGTAGCAGCTGCTAACAATGCATCCTTCTTTCAAAGAAAATGTTCTTTTCCCAACTTCCATGAATGATGAATGTGTTTTGCATGATCAATAGTTTTTATATCAACAGACTGTCAGACCTGAGCCGTGGTTCTGTGCAGAGATACATTGAGTTTCTTGCTCTCCTTGTTGGGCCTGTCAGTCTATCTTGAGCAGCCATTTCTTGGTAGATTAGCCGTAGTTCCATAATCTCTGTTTCCATATAATGGATTCAACAACACTCTTTTAGATGTTTGAAGTCTGAATTACCTTTTTATAACCCAGCACTGCTTTACACTTCTCCATGTCTTAGTGAATATTAACTTTTCTAGATTCAGATTTTTATTTAATTTATCCTGTTTCTACCATTTCAGCACATTGCACTGCTTTGCAATACTCTGTCAAATAAAACCCCCAATAAGAACGGTGATGTTTGTGTTAATAACAACTAAAATGTGGAGAAAGGCCTCGTAGAATAAAAGCCTTTGTGAGGCACAATATGTGCTGTGATTCGGAGAGGAAAGGACCGTGGAGCACTTAAAGTACATGTGTGCATCAGTTTTTTCAGGCTGGTCAGATTGTGATAAAGCAGAAATTTTACCTTAGATTGCAGTAACATGGTTTCTCATCTTCACTCTGTTTAAATGGTTTAAAGTCATTACAGTCAACTAAACACCTGCAATTAAATTAATTAAGAGGAGTACAATTAAAAGCGGGACCAATCCATCTGATTAATAACTGCTACACAAAATGAGATCTTTTAAACCATTAGAGCAGAAATAACTATTTAAAGATCTGTGTAAGTAGTCAGGAGTTGGATGATGCTTGTTTCTATTAGAAAAGCTGATAACAAAAAAATGCTTATTCCTAAACAAGGGCCTTTGAATATGGCCTCCTAAAAGAGTTTCAGTTCCCCCCAATTTGACTTATTTGGATTTAGGCTGATTTAATTTCTTATTTACTTAGATTTGACCATTCCTACTTGAATCCTACACTCCAGAAACTTACTCTGCATGTAACCAAACTCCTGCAACTTGTCAATATATTTACCCCGACCTAAAAATTGAACTATGCAACACTCTGGGATATAACCTCTGAATATAACCAAGCTAATAAAAACTAAATATTTCAAATCAGTCATGATTTCTCACCTTTTCATCCATCCAAACAATTAAAAAAAAAAAACTTTCACTCAAACTAAGACGGTGTTTCGTTGTGGCATGTAAAAGGGTTTTAAGGATGGTAAAAGTGATTGTAAATGAAGCAGGTTTTTTTATGGTCAGAGGATTGTTATTAGTGTGGATTTACAGTCTCACAGTGACAGCTTTAAGATGAAACCTCAAGTCATGGGGTTTAAACTGTCTTTATGTTGAATGTTAGCACTTGAAATGAAAACCTGAACTTTTATGAATTTTCCTAAGGAGGGGATATTTTTCTCTGTTCTGCCCTGATCCAGCTATGGGGTGGATTTATTTTTTACAACTAATGTTGTCTTGTACTTTGAAAAATGTGAATGATATTCTTTTGGGTTGTTTTCTTTCACCACAGACACAGATGAATGAAATGGTTAACATTTGTGAACTTTATCTTCTATTATCACTTTGAATTATATCTGTTTATGTTATGTTGATATAACATTTTCAAACACATTTGGGTTTCCTTTGATTCAAATGAAATCACTTTTATTGTAAATTAGTTTGTTTTAGCTAAAGCTCAGACTGCACTTGCATTTGAAGGCAGTCCTAAAATCCACCTCTACTCTTGTGGAGGAAACCATCACTTGCGCTCTCGTTTCAAGGTCATAAATATTTTACATTTCAGATCCTTGAAAGCAATATGTAGCTCTGCGCTTTAACATTTAGAAATACCTTGTGACAGAAATGCTTAAACTACTGCACTAACATCTCATTGACCCTCACGTTTCCAGACTTGTTACCTTTGAGAAGCATGCAAACTCGTGCCTTTGTATTACCGTCTCTGTAACTCCTTTTTTCCAGCCTGCAGGAAGGAAAGCAGTGTTCATGATCCAAATTAATGTTGCTCCACTGAAATGAATTGAATAAAGATCTATTTTTGTGGTCAGCTCTAAAAAGCTGCCTAAAAGAAAATTAATAAAGAAAATGTACGGATATAAATATATGCACAAGTTATAAAGCAATGGTAGGATTCTATATAGAGAGCAACGTTTGAATTAAGTGTATGTATTATGCACATGCCTCTGTGTTGACACATCCTGTGTTGAGAAATGTACTATTTCAAGCACAATGGGAACTCTTTGTTATGAAATGTGACATACTGTGCTCTTCATAATAAATATTTTATACATAAAGAGCCCCGTCTCCTGTTTTGGGCTCCACTGCTGGCGGTAAACACTAATCTTTAAGAAGCTGTAACCAAGCAGGTGTATTCTCCAGCTTGAGCTTCTTATGTCAGATAAACCTCACAGTTTTGTGCTTATTTAAGAGGATTCTTCACTGACCCTTTGCTTGCTTTGATCCAACTTACTGCCACAGACGCATTAATCCCACGGAAAGAAATCAGCTAATGGAAACAGCTCGGGCTTCGACAGAGCAACACACTTTTTACAAGAGTTTTTTTTAAGAGTTTATTTTAAAACATGAATGAAATAAACTGCTTGGAAATCAAGCATATTAGAAGAATTAAGGTAGCACATCTGACTTATATCCTACTAATACCTAGAACTAACGCTCTTGATAAGAAAATCTGAATAGCGTAAAGATAAGATTGTATTTGTCAAACTCTGTAGGACCAAAATAAGATGATTTACTTAATGATTTAAAAAAAAAAGTTAAAAGAGAAGCACAGATGTTTTATAAGAATAAAAATTTTTACTCTCAGTATATTTAGGTACTTATTTTTTTTTTTAACTGATAACTTAAAAAAGCTGATATGAAACTGAAATAATCTACACTTACTGAATACCCATGGTTCTCAAACTAAGATTCAAGTTCTACTGGTGGTACGGGAGCCATGTTTAGCAGCACCGAGAAGACACATCAGTGTACATTATTTGTGAGGTAAGTGTGATCCTGCCTTCACAAACATCACTAATGAAGTAAAAGAGTTGTTAAAGCACAGTTATCTCCATTTTATCAGATGAGACTGAACTGGGAAGTCAAGTGGGGGAAATGGCTTAAACTGTGTGCTGTGTTCCAGTTCCCACTCTGGTCTTCAACCTGGAGGCACTATTAAAACTTTAAGAAATTGGTCTGCCTGGCTGTTATGAGAATATTCTCATCCGATTACCTATATAGATATACAATTGGCACAATCTGATTTTTTAAAAATCAGAATACATTTTATTCTGATTGTGAGATGTTGATATAAACATAGCTGATATTTGGTTTAGTGGTTCTTTGTGTGGTGCTAAAATGTTCTGAAGCAGCAAATGCACCACAGAGGAAATTACATACACCGCCATGATTATATTCACATGTGCTAGTTGGATCCAAAAAAAAAAAAAAAAAACGAACAATAATCCAAAAAAAAAAAAAAAACGAACAACAACCCCTCACCCACCCATCCCCACCCATCAAAATACCTGGAATAAAAATCTATGACTCGGGATGATGCCCCTCGAGACGCTGGAACGAGAGCTCATAAATCCAGATAAGAAGCTGCTTTCAGAGAGTTAATTCAACAGAGGTCCAGGTAAGCTAAACATAACATAGTTATCTGCTGCCTGACTTCAACCCAGAGTGCTCTTAATGTGTCAAAAAGTAGCTGGAAGACTCATACCACCAGAAAATATATAAAGAGGTAGGTATTGTGCATTATCTAACACAAAGATACATATATATGCATATGATGCATAGATAGACAGATACTAAGGAAAAAAACTGGTAATTGATTAATCAGTGTGTGTATAAACAAAAATATGTGTGAAAACAGATTTGTGTAAACCACTGATCTACAAGATCTACATCCCTGCTCCAACAAAGCTGGATCGAATGATTATCTCTTCAGCAGGCCATCTGAGGTCTGCACCACGAACCAGGATTACTGGGTTAGCAAGACAACTTCAGCCTCAACCCTGACTTTCTGGTACTACAAAGCTGGATTCAGTCTTATTGAAGCTAGTTACCATGGTAACACACTGAACGGTAAACCTGCTTCGGAGCAGGCTAGCTTTCAGGATCGATCTGAATCTTAGAAAACGCTCCACCCAACAGTCAATCAGCTGTTTGGGAAACACTGAAGTACCCTTTCACTGAAGACCCAATGTAATTTAAGCAAACTCACAGTAAAGATACTAGAAAAAACAAAAAACATTTAAACAAAATATGTTCTTGACAAATTGAATAGTTCCTTATTTTATTGCTTTTAATTGTCCTTCTTTTTAACCTTTTACTATTCTGTATTTGTTTTCTCCTGTATGCTATAGTGTCCTTATACATCCCTGGGATTAACTTGGTTCCTGTTTGTATAATTAATATATGAAACTAGCAAAACAGATAAACTAAAAATAAAGGTGCAAATTGTGGGAAGATCCTTTAGATCACGTTGACAGTTACTTCTGTGAGGGATACAGATTTTCACGGGCAGAGCTGGCATATATGCCAGATCCTGGAACCGCGTGTCAGCTGAGCGAACCGCAGGAGTGCAGCTTTAATATCTCATGGCCATACATGCAGTCTGTGTACACAACCGGCAGCTACATGTACATCGTCGTGGATGCAGAGTAGCCCGGGAAATGCAAGGCAAGGCCATTCAGGCTTATTCATGTAGCACAATTCAGTACATGGATAATTCAAAGTGCTTTACATGAAATAGACCATAGAAGAAAAATAAAAGCAGAGTAAAAGCCAATAAACAAAAAAGACAATTAAAACAGTTGGACTACAACCTTAAACTAATAATACCTCAGTTAGCAGTTTAACTTCAATATTCAAAGGAATTTCTAAACAAATGGGTTTTTAACTGACTTAAAAGAACTCAGGCTTTCAGCAGTTTTATGGTTTCTGGGCGTTTGTTCCAGACAAGTGGAGCATAGAAACTAAATGCTGCTTCTCCATGTTTGGTTCTGGTTCTGGGTGGACATAGTAGGTTGAAACTAGAAGACCTGAGTGGTCTGGGAGGATAATACAATGAAAGCAATTCTGTTATATATTGAGGTCCTGATCCATTCAGTGATTTATAGACTAACATATGGGGTTTAAAGTCTATTCCCTGAGCTACAGGGAGTCAGAGTAAGGACTTTAGGACTGGGCTGATGTGCTCTAATTTTTTAGTTCTAGTGAGAACATGGGCAGTAGCATTTTGTATCAGCTGCAGCTGTCTGATTGACTTTTTAGGCAAACCTATGAAGACACTGTTGAAGTAGTCAATTCTACTAAAGACAAATGCATGAATGAGTTTTTCCCGATCATGCTTTTGATATTAGTCCTTTAATCCTGGAAATGTTCTTCAGGTGATAAAAGGCTGACTTAGTAACTGACTTAGTAACTGTCTGTGCCACTGAAGGTTCAGGTCTGAGTCCATCATGACACCAAGATATCAGCCATTATCATTGGTTCCTAGCTGTAGTAGCTGTAGAAGCTGTTAGCTAACTCTTGCTTTCTACTCCTTTGGTCCAAAAATTATTGCCTCTGTGTTGTTTTTATTCAGTTGGATAAATTATGGCGCATCCACGTATTGATGCTTAATTGATGCCGATGCTCCGATAGGTTCATAGTCACCTGGTGACATTGTGATGTAAGGTTGGGTGTCATCTGCATAGTTGTTGTAACTGATCGTCTTGTTTGTTATAATCCGAGCTAAGGGGAATATGCAGATGTTAAATAGGAGGGGCCCCAGAATGGATCCTTGAGGATCCCCGCATGTGATTTTTCTCGTCTCTGATTTAAAGTTCCCTACTGACACATAGAAGTCCCTGTTCTTCAGGTAAGATTTAAACCAGTCTAGTGCTGCAACCAGAAAGGCCGACCCAGTTTTCCAGATGCTCTAAGAAAATTGAGTGATCAACAGTTTTGAAAATTGCACTGAGGTCTAACAATACCAGCACTGTGGTTCTTCCAGAGTCTGGATTTACACGAATGTCATTGAACACCTTAAGCAGGTACTCTGGTTGTACTGTCAGGCACGAAAACCTGACTGGGAGACATCAAAGCAGCTTGTCATTGTTAAGAAGGTATTTAACTGTTGCCTCAGCAGAGTGACGTTCATGTACTTTATTTATGTAGTAGAAAATATTTGAAGCCAAAAGTTTTGCACCTTATCTACTTAGGTGAAATTCAAATTTCTTGAAGAGATTTCTCTTTTCCCAGAAGAATTACGGTTATCAATAAACCCTATTTATCTTGCAGAGCAGGCCTGTGTGATCCATTTATTCAGGTAGGAAACTTTGATGAAGACTTTGTCTTCAGCTGAAGATGGCGTGAAAGGAACACTGATGAAAAAATTAAAATGTGTGTGTTCTATTAAGACTAATCACATCGTTCTTTAATATTTCTGACTTCCTCTTAGCAACATCATTTAGTGCTACGATGTGAATTATTAAGTTGTTCAGGGTTAGATGTAGTTCTGTGATCCTCTCAGAAATTTCTGAAAGGATGGCACAGCCAAACTTCACTCTCTCTGTGTGTTTCTTGCTGCAGAAGTGTGTAATGTCATTCACTGCATCATCAGTTACTATTAGTTCTTAGCTTAGCAGCGGTTTTGTTATTAGGCTTTTTTGGAGACAGCTGAATGTTGTCATACCTTTTTCTGTTGTCTGGGAACAGGCTATTCTCTTCAAGGTCCATCTACTGGGCAGAAAATCTTTTTTAGTGGAATCCTCATATTCTTAGTAATCTCAGCGGGTCCTTCCTTATCTTTTGTTTTGGAAGCAATCAACTTTTTGCACCTGTTGATACTTTGGGTAGGATACATGTTTCTCTCAAGTCTTGGCCAGGTTTGTCATCTAAATGTGGCATTCATCCTGTCAAAAGGCTTTTGAGCTCGGGATTGGATATCACTGGTGGGATCTCAGTGTTTTGGGACACCAGCAGGGTCGACACTGGCAGAGTCGTATCATTTCCATAAGCAGCATTTACTTCTGCCATCACTTCTATTTGGTTGATCTTCATTTCCAAGACAGTCATCCTCTGTTGAAGCTTGCCCAAGTCCCGTGGAGTGAAGCGAGGCATTTGGTGTCCTCTTTGGTGGAATCAAAATACATAGGTATGTTAAAAATTATAGTTCAAAATAAGTTGAAAATAGAAATTGACTTTGCCTTTTATAAATGTGGTCTTTAATCATATAGGTAAATTAACTTTAATCATATTGGTAGCCATTTATTTCCAAAATTTTTTACAAGGAACAACCTAATATTTAGAAAATTTCTGCTAACAAGTGCTTTTGGCAATGTCGAAGAATAAAGGTGATTTCTGATTTCCTATCTATTTGCAATATATCTGTATAGAACATAAACCCATTCAGGTTTCTGCAGCTCTCCTTCACACTCTGGGTGTGCTTTGGAATAAACAGCAGCTTTTTGAACAATAAAAAGGGCAATAAACGTGACATTTCTCCAATTAACTGCACCACTGAGCAATATCTTATCAAAGCCACAGAATGAAGACAGATCCAGGGTCCAACATTTTGTTTTACGATTTCACATGCCTCACTAAAGGCTGTTTAATAAGAATCCACCTTGAAATACAGCAGCTCTCATTTCATCACATTTTGTGAAAAATCTTTTTTTTTTCCCTTCCAGCACTTCAAGCTGTGGAAATAAGCTGAACTTCAGTCATGTTTAGTCACTTCAAGTGGCTGATGGCCAGGTTCACCACAGAGGCTCTGGTCGCTGTGGCTCTGTAGCCAGCAGGCCATCCTGGTTGTCCAGTAGCGGGGATTCTCACTTTTGCAGAAAGTCAAGGTTACTCATGGTGGGAGAGAAGCCCGTTCAAGTCCAACCTGAGCAAAGCAGTATAGGAAAGCGATCATCGGTGGAGCAATATTGGGCCACCCTGAAACAAGAGGAAAAGCATTTTTAAACTAATTAAATGAACAGATGTGTTTGTATATTTTAGCTTATTGATATGAAATACTAATCATTAAACTTATATTTGGTTAATTTCTCCTTGCAATGATACTGTTTTTCTCCTCTTTTGCTATTTTTAGCTAATTTGTGAAGGCTGCAGAGCAGGTAGGTAAGGGCCGTCTGTGCCTCCTCCCAAACTGGCCTCCCTCCAAATTATCTCAGTAACCTGCACCTGCACCCACAATGCTTTTCAAGGGTCTATTATTTTCTATTCATGTCAAAATCTAATTCACATACACATGAGCTACTTAAAGCCCAGCTGAGCTATTGGCTACTTTTCTACAGACAACCGATAGAACAACCTATGTGGAGGAGCCGCATTTTGGACTAAATCCATTCTTTGTGGTATGTTCTGGCAAAGTTTGTTTTTCTTTGTCCGTATTTTTATTATTCAACAAATGCTTACTGGGCTATGCAAATACAGTCATTGGGCATAATACAGAGGTGCCCCTTTTCCCAAGTACACTAAGGGAAAAAAAAGGCCTGCTGTGTCATAATTTCACATTGATAAAGCTACAAAATCCTGATGTTTCCACAGATGTACTGGTGGCACAAACATGGGTGAAAAAACTGACAAAACCGGGGTGTCTGGAGCTAATGGTAGACGGACATTTCTTGTAATTTTTAGGATTAGATTGTCAATCGTAGATTTATATCTTAAAGAGAGACTTACTTTTTACACACTTGGGATCCCTATTTATTAAAGTGGGTAAAATAGAGCAAGGATTTTGGTTTTAGTAGCAGCCAAAAAAAAATAAAAAATAAAAATAAAAACAAACAAAAAAAAATTTGCCCCAAAAGGTTAGGGAAGTGTAGACCAACATCAAAGACACTTTTGGATTACCATTTTTTTTCAACCTTGTGTTGTAAATATATTGCATGTTTAATTCATTGCTAAGATACTTAAAAAGAGATCAACAAAATTTTGCATTAGTAGGGAAACAAAATATGGCCCCTGGGTGAGTTTAAATATCACTGTAATACAGCCTTTTTATAAATTATTCTTTACCTTTGAGGTTTATCGATTTCTAGAAGCCTTTATTTATAATCTAATAAAAGTTGTCATTAGATAACAGTTCTCTTTCATGGCAGTTTGAACAGCACTATTAATCCTTTTATCTAAAAAGAAAAAAGTGCTACTTTAATATGTGGTTAAGTTTCACACACACTGCAAAGTTATAAAGGGTCCTGTCCTATTTCAGTTCACTTTTACATCTAGGCCTTTTTAAATAGCTGAGCTCAGTTTTTTCTTTTTCATCAACATTCTTGATATTGCTATGTGGTCATGACATTGTCGGCTACTGTTCAGTGACTTAATGAAACCTCGAAGATGCTAGCACTCATTATTACTTCTGTAAACAGCATCCTGATGTACAACGCCTCTATTCTCCTGCATTCTCATGCTGGTTGTGAACTGTTCAGTCGGATGTCTGAGGTAGAGACTCTCCAATGCTATACCTGGATTGGATATCAGCTACGATATTGACTAGCTAGCTCGCTAGCTATTGAGTGAACCTTACATGGAACTGTTTCAACTTTATTTTCTTTGCTGCTAATCTACTCTGATTCAGTAATTGAAAGTAGATTCACATCTGTGTTAATTTGTTACCTTTTTTTAAACAATGTTTATGTCAAGTCAAAAGTCTTCATTCAGATGGCAAGGTACAAGGTTCATTCATTCAACAGGTGGACACGATTGATATCAGATATCGTCTGATGCATAAAGCCCAGGTATCAGTACCGAAAAAAGCAGGATTGGATCGGTGCATCTCAGTCTGAGGTTTAGGTATGAATATAATATGAATGACCATGCAAAAAACATCAGATTTCAAAGAAATCAGAATTGAGCATGAAGACCGGTTTTGCAAATGTAGACTGAGATTAGAAGTTAGACTAAGATTATACCTAAACATAAACTGTTAAATTGGTTTCAGTGTTTTGGAAGATGGTAATTTCAAAGGTTTTACCACTGAGAAAAAAAAAGTTTTTACATGTTTCCTAGAGTTACTTATAGGCTTACAGCAATACTACGCTGTATTAACATACTAACCTTAGTTTTAGTAATGTTTTTAAGGGAGCATGAAGAGCCACTAATAAATATATATTATATATATACACACACACACACACATACACTTATATGCAGAGAGTGGTAAGGATATATAGACAAAGGTTGTGGTTTACAACTTTTTTGTAAAGGTTTTTACTTCTTGCAGCCTTCTTTCTTTAAACATAGTAATATGCCTACAGTCTACAAAACAAATACGATTGACATTTCACTGCTGGAGTTAAACTGAATGTTCAATGGTGCGTCATTTTTACTTCAGTCTTTAATATCTAGATACTAGTTGATGGATTGTCACAAACTGTTGCACAGACTATCAGTACACCAAGAGAATAAATCTTGTTGCCAATATCTCATTAGGCTTACACATATGAACTGTCGAAACAGCTTTTGGTTCGACTACAAGAAATTTAATAATCATTCTGCCCTCTGGAAGATTCATAGCAGCTCTCCACAGGGTGAACAGAAGAAATGTAAACACTATTCATGGCTTCAATTCACAGGGACAGGCTACATATACAGCTATAGACATATGGTGTGGTTAGGAAACTGCAGACTCCATCAGTGGGGTCAGAGAGCAATTACACAAATGCCAGAACATCTGAAAATCCAAGGCAAGCAGATTTAAACACATTGATCTTATGGTATCACTCCCTTTGAGGTTTACTATGTGGACACCGGAGGGCATGAAAAGCTCTGGATTAACTACATTTAGAGGATAATTAAAGCAAAACTGTACAGAAGTTTATTTATTATGATTTATTTATAAACAAAAACATCTGTCAGGTTGTGATGTGTGTATATCAGTGTTAAATCATCAGATTTTCAGTGAAATTTTAGCCCTGAATAATTCATAAAGAGTAAGTATTTCTAAAAACTGTTTTTTATTTTTTTATTTTCTATCTCTGAAGAAGTTCAAAAGAGGTCACAACATATTTTATCGTCTCTCTGAAACAGAAGCTAATCTTTTATTTGATAACAAAAGGCTCATGATGCGGATATTATGTGCTTAGAGGGAACATTGGAGTAAAGTGTGTTTTTATTGATTAAATAATAATGAAATTAAGGTTTGTAATTTGCTGATAAGTAGGGCTCGGTGATACAGCTTAAAAATCTAATCTCTGATCATTTTTTTCCAACTAAACTATATTTATATTTTTTCCACTAAGATGTTATAATAAATGGTATATATGATTTTTTTAACAAAGCTTTTATTTCAATCATCCACTCAGGAGGAAACCTTAATTTAAAGGGCAAATAAATTGCAGCTGTGATATCCTTACATGTTTCACAACAAACAATGAAAAAATAACACACTGAATTTTTGCAGCTAGTGGTATAACACAGTGAGCTAGTTAATCAGTTATGAGTGCACATTTAATAACAAAAAGTGATGAATCGACATCACTCTGATTTATGGAAGCCCAATGAAAGCAATGGTGGGAAAAAAACTCCATATTTTCCAAAACTTAAATCTTTATGAACAAAAACATTTATCCATAAAATCTGTACCACTAGTTACCATTTTTATGTAAAATTCTAAATCTCTATCAAATACTTTTAAGCTATTTTTGGTCACAAATAAGTTCAGCCTTGAAGCATTATCAGTTTACAATGAGCAAACTTCTTGAAGGAGAGATTTAATTGTCAGCCCTTGGACTGCCCCCGGCCCAGTAGCGGCTGCACAGTAAAACTCTTATCATTAATGGACAGGCTTCAGGAAGCATGTAAATCTTGCTTTAGGTACCAAATGAACCAAATACAACCATTGGGAGCAAAATAGGCACTGGAACATCCATGAAGCAGATGTGCTGCTCCAGCGTTCCTCACTCTACTTGTTAGTTTCAGGTCTTATTTATCCATGCAGGTGCACAACATCGCCTCCTGCTATGTTGTGCACCTGCATGGATAAATATTAGACGAAGCGTAAGCAGCACATCAAATAATATAATTTCAGTCACATCTAGATCAGAGTTGGCCTCTAACTGCTGCTTTAAACTGTCATATAGATTATGACTGATCATTTTACAATGTCTAAAATGCTATAAACATTATAGTTGAATTAAAACATCCGGTATCTGTAGAGGGCAATTTACCTTGAACGAAGACACGCTTCCAAAAGATTCTGCCCACGTGTATTCCCCCAAGGAACACCAGATTAGACAGGATGAGCATGGCCGTGGACAAGGCACAGAGAAGGGCTGTGCAGCGCCTTTGTGTCGCCAAGGACAAATTCTGCTCCTGGGAAATCAGAAAATAAATATGTAAAACTAAAAGATATTCTCATTGTCAGTCTATGATAGAACCCAGAAGCCAAAACAAATGAAGCATGTGGCAATAAACTAGCAGAAGTACACCACACGACATCAGACTTCAGTACTATTTTCAGTATGAGCCGTCTCCCAAAGGAAGAAGCCGAAGAAATCCCCATAAATGGAAAGCCAAATAGCTCAGCACAAGCCAATTAGATGAGGCCCAATGGGTTTGTCTGAATTCTAGAAAGTTGATCAACCATCTGCTTTAGGAGTATGATTACATGACTTATATTACTAATGATTTCTTCTCTTGGAAAATAACTTTAGAAATTCTATCTAGTAGAGTTTAATATTGTACCACAGCTGGAGTATAATACCTGGGTAAATACTTACAACAATAGAGCGAAGGCAGGGTAAGGCAAAGAGAGATTTGATGCCATTTTCTACCAGAACGCCAGCCCAATTCATCAGGGCCCAGTAGCGTAAGTAGTCGAGGCCACCATGCCAGAAGCAGACAAACCCGAAGGCCAAGCCAGTAGATAACACTTTGTAAAGAAAACCATGGCGGGAACCACCCAGAGGCACGTAGATGTATCTGGAAAAATCAAAGAGTTAAAATACTAAGAATGTGACCAAAGTCATGGCTAAATATTAGACAGAGGTCTCAACAGGGTTACTTCCTTGATTGTGTGTTACATTAAACAACGTATCCCTACTAAAAATGAAAGAATTTATTTGCTCCTGGTTTAATTTAGAGCTGTATACTTTGAAGCATGACTCTAGGAAACTGGAGAGACATTTTTGCTCTACGCATTTAGAGAAATCCTACCTAATCTGAAATCTATTGCTGTATAAAATTACTCTTTATAAAACAGGAGCAGGATATTTTTTAATACATAGGAGGACAGAATAAGATAATAAGATTTGTTTTTTATATAGTTTTTAAAATAGTTGCCAAACTCATGTCTTGAAGACATAAAAAATGAAAAATGTTCTGTGTTTGAATTCAGAAAAAAGGGAAGTTATCTTTGGACAACAGTCTTTAAAAAGGAAGCTTTTTGGTCAGTCATTTCATCTAAATGCATGGCCTCTGATAATGATGTTAAAGCTTTGGTGTTGTTTTTAATCAGGACTTGTCACTTAAAGGCCATATTTTCATAGTTTCTAGAATTTCCTTCTTTCATTTTCAGAAGATTGGAAACATGAGAAATGTCCTGACTAGATTTGATGCTGAAAATCAAATCTTCCTTAGCTTCCCTTCATTGGCTTCCTGTTAAATACAACACATAATTTAAAACTCTCCTTCTCAGAAATAAAGCCCTAAATAACCAAGCTTCATCCTATATTAGAGACCTGATTGTTTCTTATATTCTTAAGAGAGCACGTTGCTCCCAACACACAGATTTACTAGTTATTCCTAGAATTTTTTAGAACGAGAGGCAAACATTTTAGTAATCAGGCTCTAGTTAAGTGGCTCAGGTTATACTGAGCTCTATAGCTATAGTTATCTCTATAGTTATGCTGCTATAGGCTTAGGCTGCTGAAGGACATAGGGACCACTTTTCCGCACTCTGTTACAATCTACTTCTATTTTTCATTTTTAAACAATTTAAATTTGTTACTTGGGTTTTTACTCCCAATTAAGTGTGGGATCAGCTTTAACTGTAACTTAATGTATGTGATCTGTTTTATTGGTTTGACCCAAAAGCCAGTTCAGAGCTCATTTGTGTAAAGCAGCGTAGTCTGGTTATACATCTTTCAAGTTTATATGCCAGTGGCTCCCTCAGGCTGCATGCCAAGTTTTCTAAAAAAAAATAAAAAAATACTGCGTCCCAATGGTGCATAATTTGTTACTTTTGTGTTTTACAATTTATTTCTCATCACTTTATTAGTAAAAAAAAGCCCTTTTGTGTATATTTCCTATAATGACACCCAGTGACCAGAGATAGGATATTGTTTCCAATTGGTAAAGAAGGAAATCATGGGGTTAAGCAAGTCAGGAACTCCCAGAAAAGATGGAAATAAAAGAGGTAAAGTCCAAGAGTGTGAATAAGCATAAATAAATATTTGACTCCAAGAGCGAATAGCAACTCGAATAGTCCATGGAATATAATATGGATGCTGGTGTTCACTCAAGTGGCAGTTAAAGTTGCAGAGGTTAATATCACAGCAAAGTTAATGCATCCATGAGTACTTATCCTTACTAATACTGATGCAAGTGATACCAACACTATACTTAGTCTCTAAAATCTAAGTACAAATCAACTTTATACATAAAATAATTGATTTAAACAAAGAGAATGAGGGTTCAGTTTTCTATCTCAGCTGTCACAATCCAGAGCACTTCAAGATAAAATTTAATTCAGGTCTTTTCAACGATGAATTACCAGGAAGTCAATTTTTCTGCGTTTAATTTGCAATCATTCCAATAAAAAGCCTCTGGCCTGTAAGTTTTTGTTTTATTGAAATAGTTTTTACCTTGATTTTTTTTCCCCCCGTTTACAGTTTGTAGAAACTGGACTTTTTTTCCCCTGGAGGATTTAATCTTTTACAGTGGCAGCTCAGTACCTTCTGCGCTACTTTGGAAAAAAACAATTTGCTTTAAACAAATTATTATTCAGAAAAAACAAATTTTTAAATAGAAGTTTTTTTTTTTTTTAAAAAAAAGCTAATCCTACTAGTTACAACTCAAATGTGCCAATAAATGTCAACGTGATGCATTGATGAATTGTGAGGAAAACCTCACACAAAAGCTATAATGTCACGTTCATAATTTCCTTTAATTTAATACGGTAAATGTTGCTCTGATGGAAAAAAAAGAAATAAATAAAAGCACTCCAGGGAACAAAATCCCTGCCAAGATGTTAACAATACAGCAGACTGTGTTAATGAATCAAAAATGAGAAAAACTGAGCTTCACACCAAAGCCCTGACACATTTATTGTTCTTTTGTTTTTCTTTCAATGTTTCATCTATCAGGGTAATAAACACATGCTTAGATGGAAAAGCAGTATTTATGATGAGTTATTTTATCAAACATTAATAATTTAGCACATAATTCATGCATGAGATTGCATTGTATGCAGTATAAAAATAGCAGCGCTATACTCCCTGGATGGCCCCACTTTATGTGCATAATGCAACACCAATCGGTGACAAATGGCTTCATATACTGGGAGCACCTCATCTGTCCGCAAGGTACAGCCAGCGCCTAAAAGCGCTACATCACTCCAACACACTCAACAAACATCTCGCTGTGTGTGCGGTGAGCGGCCGAGCTGGAAACTAATTATCTCAGCCTCCCTGTGGCTAATCAATGTTTGTGAAAGATGAGCCAGCATTTTCTGAGCTCTAAATAGAGTGGCCAGCTCAGCCATATTGTTGGATTAAAGTCGGAGCAAAAACAGATGGAGAGCGTCGGAGCCTGAGGAAACTGAATACCTGAACACTCTGTGTCGACTCATCATCCTCAACTTAAAAGGTGCTGTACACAGATGTTATTTGAAATATTATCATTTTAAGATATGCAGAACTGCCTGACTAATCAGTGTTATGTAACATCAATATACTTAATGGAGTGGGGGTTCAAAATAACATGATGACAGGATTTATGGTGAAAGAATCCTCAAACAGAAGTGCTTATGATTTGTCATTAAAGTTGCAGTCAGTAGGAAAAACAACGATTAAATACATTATCTTCTTTCGTCTAAATTGGGATTGGTTCTTCTTCCTGACACCAGTGTAATGTGAAAACACATTTCTCAAAACAGGGTATAAAATCACTGTAATAAGCCTAACATAAGAAAATCAATTCGATAGCAAAATAATTCTCATTTAAAAACACAAAGAATGTAGGAATTTCTACTAAAATTCATGAATAATATTATCAGATATTCATGTGCTCTATCTCTGGTATGGCTGCAACCTCATCACAGTAACGCCATCATCAATGGAACTGCTCAACACAAGGTGCCTGATGGAATATGCAGTTTTGATAAGATATTTTTTTGAGGTCTTATTTCTAAGAGTAATGCGTTAAATATATTTGATGGTCTCAAACTTCCCTTGATGCCGACATCAGATGCACATTTTTAGCAATGGAGATGCTACAGCTCTGAAAAGTATTGAAGAATTTATAATAATGGAAGACAAGAGGAACAAGTAAGAAAATACAAATGAATCTCAGGTTATATCATCGCTGAAACACGGAAGCTTTTATAGTTGCATCTTTTTTTTTTTATTTATATTGTACAGTTTTAAAATAAACAACCCAACTGTTTTTGGTTATTTTTTTTTTTTTTATCGGTTACCATTACAAAGCAACAGCAAGTTTATAAAGTTTTTAGTTCCACTTAATTTAAACTCCTATCAACTGAAAAATAATAATCAAAAAAAGGTCAACTAGCCCCCAAAGACTATCAAAACAGATGGGTCTAATGTATTTCACAAAAAAAAAAAGTTAAAAATGACAGTGGACCAATAGACGTTTTCTTTAAAAAGTATAACTTAAATAAACAGTTTATTTATATTCACAGCATGGCTTCGAAAGACACTTTTCTCAGACCACTCAATCAAGGCATTGACTTGCTGCCTTATAATTTGGTTTTGTTATTTTTCTGTCCAATATTATATTAATGATCTTGGAAATCAAACTAATTTTAATATTGAGAAAAGATAAGCCAATACCAAAAGCAGTTTTAAAATGAGGATTTAATTCATTGAAGGGAATAAGCTACCCAAAACATTTTGGCCTTGTGTGAAAATCTGTCTCTGCTTGTTAAGTCACACGTTAAATGTGATTGATCTAAAAAAAATAAAATAAAAAAAAACATATCAACCAACAGTCATAGTGGTGTTTAAAGATTTGAGGCACCTTTTCCTCCTCAATACCTGGATGAATTACAATACATGATGTAATGAAGTTAATTAAATGTAATGTAATGAAAGGACCAGGTTAGGCTTGTTATGTTTTTCATTTCTGCTTTATGAAAGAAATAATAATTTGCTGCTTAAAGTATTTAAGCAGTTAATTCTCATTTCATATAAACATTAATTTGGTGATTTTAAACAATTATATACAAATACAAAGAAACAAACAGAAGAAATCAGTAATGGATCAAATTCTTTTATGGCAGGACGTCCCAATTATAATCAAATGAAAAAAATATTGTGGTTAATGAAAGATTAAAAGAATATTAACCTACCAGTAAGTAGAGTCTCTACCTACATTAGTCGCCTAGTCTCACTGGCTAAATTTGCACTAATTAAATTGTGGCATGGAGCCACACAAAACTTAGTCCAGTGTGGCTACAATTAGCCCTCCGGCTTCACTCTAGACACCGCTGCATAAAAATGTGACTCAAACTGGCCTTTGATTGAAATCAAGCCAGATTAGAAGCAAATGCTACTTTTCAGCTTTTAATTTGAAATAGGTTTGCATAGCTACAGGCAGGCTCTGAACTGGTAAACTGGGCTTTGTAAGGGAGGCAGGCTACCCTGAGAAATGTTATCGCATGCTTCACAAAGCAGGACTGACATTTTTTAACAAGACTTGATTAGTAAGTATTTCCATTGTCAGCTTACAGGTCAAACAGCAAGCTGAGCAGGAACAGGTCTCTGTTCTCAAGATTTTAGGTAAAATGATCAAACTGAGACAAGAAATACACAAAACCTGACCAATGGAGTGCAGCTGCACTCAGAGGACTTGCTATTAAAACTGTGAAAGTGACAAAATCTTGGTGTTTGTCAATATTTCAAATGAATGTAGAGTAAATAAAGCAGTAAGCACATTACAGAAGCAATAGGTGAGAAATGTACTTTAAAATTAACCCAAAGTATTGTCCTATAATTCATCTAGATTTTTACCATATAGATATGTCCCTACCATCATCAACGCCCTAATGAATTGTTTCTTCTTTTAACCCGAAGTTACCGTGGGGAACTACTTCTGTGCGTCGTGTAACCTGTCTTTACTTCCTGGTTCCTGAGCCAATCATATGAAAGTTTCAGGTGTTGCAAAAAACACAGTATTTTGTATTTCATGTTTGCAAAAAAAACAGTAGTCTGCAAACATGGATGCCAGAAAGGAAAGCACTGAAAATAGTCTGAACTAGAAAAGCACTTGGAGAGCGCAGACCTCCGCCAAGCAGCTTAATCCACAGACATATTGTGACCTCCACCTTCACACCGCACCCAGATTACCAAAATGTAACCATTTGTCAATGGTTATAATACGCCTTCTGTGAAAATTTGAGCAAAATCCGCCCAACGCGTTTTAAGTTATTTTGAAAACAAACAGACAAACAAAATAATGCCGATGAAAACAGGCTAAAAAGGCGGAGGTAACAATACCCAAGGAGCCTTGGCAACCTTCAAACCCAACAACTTAAAGTAACAGGATCATCTCCACTCGTCATCCTAACCTCAGCTGCTCTACATCCTCATCTCTCTCGACATGTCAACCTGTTCAACACTCATGAGTTCATGAGTTTATTTTCTTAACTCATTCTGATGAAGGACATTTAATAAGCAATGTCTGACTTTCATTCGTTCATTTTCATATACTTTCTATTTATTACTTTTGAAAGATTTAAATCATTTCTGCCACCATTGAGGGTTTTTCCTTCACTAAAAGTGGAATACCAACAATTTTGTCTATTGGTGTATACTTAATGTGTTCATAGTAACACATTAGGATAAAGGAGGCGGCTGAGCAACACAGTTTGCCTCCTAAAGGCTGTTTTCCAGTTGCTGCTTTGCCCTGTCACAATAGCAAGGGATGAAGAAGAGCTGAGGAAGAGTCTAACCTGAGAGGGTAGGCTTAGAAACAAGTAAAGTGGATAAAACTTTGGTCCACAGAGAGAGAAAACGAATTAGCACAAATCTATTCATGTTGTTCTAGTGATCAGAGCTGGATTTGCCTCACCTCCCACCAAAGGGAAAAAACAAACTACAACTTCTCTTAAAACAGAACCAGCCTTAAAAACCATATAACCAACCAAATCTACACTCCTTTACAAATATTTATAAGAAATATTTCTCGGGATCAAACGTTCAACTGCTTGTGTAAATGTAATAAATCAATCAATCACCCCCGAGGAGCCTTTTTTTTTAGTTGAACGTGAAACCCTGCGGCACACAAAGCATAATGGAATGGCACAGAGTGAGCCACTTGGCTGCCCAGGGAGACGAGGTGTCTGTGACTCATGTAGAGCACATCATTTAACACCTACACGCTCATCCAGCCCTCTTAAGACCATATTGGCTGGATTTTTGGAACTGCATTAAAACGTCTTTACAAGCACTTTAGCGCGAGGAACCCAACAGTCGGGGTATTGTGTCACGGGGTATATCATCTCGCATCTGTAGAAAGGATAATTGCGAGTGATACCATTAAGCAGAAGAAAACCATTTCCAGGACGCTCTGCTTAAAATGGAAAACCAGTATTTGCAATTGAAATGCAGGGATCTTGAGCGGATAAATTAGAGCTACTTTAACAAGTCTGGTAGGCCTTATTACATGCAAAAAAGCACATGTATGAGAATCTCACTGTTTGAGTCAAACATACAAAGAAGAAGAAATAGCAAATAAACCACAGAAGGAACATTTTCACAGACTTTTGGCAGCCCTGTAGCTGTAGACTCACTTTAACGTAGAATTGTTTGTCTTAACAAGCAAAGCATAAACTCCCAGCAGGCTGCACCCAGCCAAGTGTGCATCATTAAAAAAAAAGAGGGGACTAATAATGTGTGCTGTCCAGAGAGCAAGTGAGAAAAACAAAAAAACTCTTCAATTACACGTCTGTATATTAAACAAGGCTGCTTCTCTTCATGGTTCAGGAGCAGAACGGCAGCAGAAGAAAAAAAATTCACCCCCACCCCTAGTACACGGCCTTATAAACATAAGAAAGCCAGCCTGCGTGCAAACACGGCATCCGGCTTCATTGTGATGAAACATGGAAACGGGCAGCGCTACAATGGCACACTTTCTCAAAAGGTTGTTCTGCTGCCAAGTTCGGTGTCCCTCAGGAAATAAGCTCTTTAGAGTGTGCGGTGAGTAATAAATACAAGGCAAAAACTGTTGGCAATCATAAAGCAATAAAAGCAGACACAGATCTTTTGATTTAGATAACATTTCACATCTTTAGCGAGCATTAACATGTGAATTAGTCAGCCCAGTGCTGGTGAAGAGCCTCTTACCTGATGAGCCATCGATACAGCCCCTCATCAAAGTGCCTGAGAGAAAACAAATGGATATTTCAGTCACAGATTTACATAATAGAAACCACATAGTAAAAAAAAAAAATCATAATAATTAAAAAAAGAACTGAACACTGAGTTTGCCATAATGTGAACTATTTGTCATATCAAAGATAAGATCTGGGCCGTGTCCATAAACTTAAACAGAATCTTTGAGAGAGTCGGACGACAGCTTCGTGCATTCCATCAATGTCTGCCGCTGACCAGCTCAGCATATAAGAGCCCGACTGGAGTGCACCAGCGTCAGCACATCGGTTCTGTCTGCTGTGTGTGTGTGTTGGAGGGGGGGGGGATTTTTATCATGCAAAAGCCAAACACTCTGCCTTCTGTCTCAACATTATGATCTCAGAGTTAGGGAAGCCTTTCTCAAGGTTAATTACTGTACATTCAGAAGCAACAACGTGCATAAATCTGGAAGCCGATCGAACCAACAGGGCTTAGTGCAACCATCAGGTAACATTTTGAATAATTATAACTAGGTTACGATTTAGGTCTACGTTGAATAAAGTGCAGCTGTCAGCTTCATAGAGGAATATCTGAAGCTTTATTCTTTATCTAGCCAAATAAAAATACCAGAAGCTGGTTGAATTTAACAGCAGAAATGTGTAGAATGAGCTCAAATAGCTCAAATCCTGAGATAGAAGACAGAGGAAATCTGAACAAGTCAAGTTACCAGACATGAAAGGACACAAAGGACCTTTTCCTATGTTTAAGGGGGATACAATAAAATGGTAAACAATTTATTCCAAGTCCAAAAACCTTCCATATACCAACATTTTCTAAAATCTTTCCTCCAGACTCAGCCCTCTTTGGTACTTTGTAGCAGAATAATTGTTATTAATTCAGGTGTTAGCGGCACAATTGTGACCTCTTCAGAATAAATCAGGTACATCAGTGATCTGGAAAAAAAGTTTGATAATCTGCAGCTACATTTGTCTCTGAGTGTTGTTTTTTTTGTGGTAACTGCAAAGGTATTGTAAATTAACATGTCGATGTCTCAAATGTTTACGTTCTAGCACTGTGGTCATGAATGTCATTTCGATTGAGGACTTTGGCATCATCTCAACTGGCATTTAACCCTATATACAAATCCTTCACAGTAATGTTTAAGAAGAGCAAATACACTTGAGTCTGACCACAAAATGATGAAAATCAAGTCAATACTACTCACTGCAGTGTCTTTTTATTTTCTAACATTGCTTACAAAATACTTAATGTCTAACCTAATAGCTGGCAGTGACATCACTGTCCCAGCAATGCAGCATGCTTAAGCCTTCAGGGTTCTGAGAGCAATTTTCATCTGAACTTACATACCTGAAAATAAATTAAATCAAGTATAGCTGCATATAAAGTCCTTATTAAGTGAACTCTTGGTACCTATTTAAAGGCAAGATTGCAAAGACTGTTTTTCCAGTACAATGACTTTTGTGATTGTTACAGTCTGATTTATTTGTGATTAAACCAAGAAATAAAAAGTGGCATTTTTTTTACTCTGAAATATTTATTTTTTAATAAACACTGCGTAACACCATAAAATTCCTAATAAAAAGCAAGCAGATGCCTTTTGATTTAATTTATCAACATCTTTACTATGAGTGAAAATAAAACTTGGACTGAATAAGTTAAAGCATATTTGTTCCATGATTGTTTTCAGTGGACTATTGTACCAGGTGCAGCTTTTATTTTGTTATTCGGTCAAAACTTAGCCAGGGTTTTTTTTTTTTTTCACCCAAAGACAGAGAACCTGGTCCAAAAAAAGTGCTTTTATCAATAGCAGGACTCCTTTGGCAAATGAAATTTACCTGGGATATACAGTATTATCCATTACCTCTGCAAAGCAAACTATATGTTAAGCAACATTAGTTACCCAAAGAAGGGAAAGAAATATATTCAATATGTTAGAAAGGTAATACTGTAGTTTATAATGATATCAGCCATGAAGAGTTCAGGCAAGAAAGCATTAGCATTAGTAGGCCATGTCTGATAAACATTAATGGATGCTTGCATGTTTAAAGTAAAACAAACAATGTGCAAACAATGTTTTACTGGCTGGTTTATACTATGAAAGCAAGAAATTCTAACTTTATTAATTCTTACAGTAGAATAGAATTAGTAAAGTCAAAACTACACACACTCACAAATTATATATATATATATATATATATATATATATAAACGAATGTGTGTAGTTTGACCCTATTTAAATATCTTATATTTCAAATTAATAGAAGCTTTTGTGCTGCAATCTTTCCATCCTGAATTTAATCATTTCCAAGCCCAATATTAATATTAGATTCATAAACTGAGCATATTTTAACTTCTGATCACCACAGTAGCCTACGGACTGGGTTTTTGTCTAACTTAACTGGTTTTAAACAACATCCCTTAATATTTATTGACTTGTAATGAAATTATTCAGTGTTTTGTAGAAGACATGATTTTCTTTGCAGTTTGACAAAGGTTGACGTAGTTCAGCTTTTTTACTTTAAAGAAGAAATGTTCAGTTCAAAGATTAGAGAACTGAACCCAGTAAGCAAACCATTACAATGTGAAGCACATAGAGCGACGCAAGGCTGCTGGTGTGAAGGTGACCTGTTGTCCTCTAGCAGGTAATGACTCAAGATGAGACAATTTTCTCAGGCCAGTCTAGACCTGATTGCAAAAGGCAGAGTGTGCACTTAGAAAGCATTTTACATCACAGTTACCTTTTTTTACCCCCATTACGATTTTTTTCAGTCTCTAAGACGCAGGCGTTCTTACCAAAGACAGCGTTACTCAGTGAGCGGTCTCACCTCCACATCCCTGTGAAACTGTGCATGATGCTGACGCAGCGAGGAAGCTTTGGAGGAACCAATCCATCCAATGTAGCGAGCATGGATGGAAACCCAAACAGAACCAGATACTTTACGTAGAAGAACTGGACGAGAGCCAGGGCCAGACCACCTGAGACGGAAAGGATGGATGCAGAAACAACTTCAAAGCTCTACACATACAACACAGAATAGCCATCCATCAAAAAATGCTATCAACAGTGAGAGATTAACAGCTTCACTTTAACTTGATAACTAAACAGGATTTACCAATGAGATTAAAAGTTAATAACTTATTATGAGTTAGTAGATCTATTATTTAACATCCGTTTCCTGGTTATGACAAACAAGAGGAAAAGATAGCAGAGGGTAAAAATATGTCTGAATCAAAGGCTGAGGTGCCAACAATAGATTAAAAACCATTACAAAAAAAAAAAAATAATATTAGCAAATGTGTAACAAAGCTGTTAAATTTTCAGGTGACTTAACCTAAAACTCCTGTTTAAAACAAAATGTCTTCAGTGGGAGGAAAGTGTTGAATGTAACACCTTGTTTTGCCTGACAGAGTGCAAAGCCTTACCCAAGGCCCAGGGAGGAAGTATTTCCATGTACGTCTCATTAGAGTGAATGGAGTGCATGTACATGACATGGATCATGTACTCTGCCAGGCACCACCACAGTATGATCCGTCCTGATCTGACCAGAGCGAAGCTAAGAACAGATTCCTCCCCGTCGTTCTCCTCAGCCGACCTCCGCATCTAGCAGTGGAGCAGGAGCAAGTAGATACTGACACTTAAACATATTAGAAACATGTTGAGGTTTGAAATAAATCTGATAAATGAATATAAGGGTTTACATAAAGTGTCTTAATTTTTTTATATTTTAAGACATTCCAACCACAAATCTTGAGTGTTTTCTACCTTTAAAAAAAAACTAAAAACAGGAAGGTGGTTGTGGATTTTAGAAGATGCCATATTTCACCATCCACACATTGAGATCTGCTTTCCTATAAATACCTAGGAGTGACTGCTGCAGACAACCTGGACTGCTCCCTGCACACAAAAACTACAAGAGGTAGAGCCCTCTGTACCTCCTGCAGAGACTGAGGTCCAGCGTAGTGAAAATAATGAGGCGGGGTGGATGTTTTATCACCCCAGGATGACCAGTGGTCTCATATATGCCGCTGTGTGTTGGGGCAAACAGAAAGCAAACAGTTGTCTACAATCTGGAACAAAAACAGGTGAACCCCTAAAAACTGTGGAGGAAAGAGGAGCTACAGTATAACAAACTGGTAGACTATCTTTACATGGTCAGAGCAGGAGTGGCAGAGGAATCCAGGAGCTCCTTTAGCTCCAAGACTAAAAGAAAAAACAACTTTTATTTGGGTGTTAATTATTATTATCTTTTTTTGTATCTATTAGCTTTGTTGTATTGCAGTTTTTAAAGGAGGTGAAAGACATTTGAATGTAATGAATTTGTATGCATGCATGTGTGTGTGTGTATATATATATATATATATATATACACACACACACACACCCACACACACACACTGGGGAGAACAAGTATTTGATACACTGTTGATTTTTTCAGGTTTTCTCACTTGCAAAGCATGTAGAAGACTGTAATTTTTAATCATATTTACTCTTCAACTGTGAGTGATGGAATCTAAAACAAAAATCCAGAAAAATACAATGTATGATTTTTAAATAATTTACATTTTATTGTGTGAAATAAGTATTTGATACACAAGGAAAAATGAAACTTAATATTTGGTACAGAAACCTTTGTTTGCAATTACAGAGATCAGACGTTTCCTGTAGTT
>JAUZNJ010028440.1:0-16091 GCA_034780135.1 Jordanella pulchra | reverse complement strand
AATATAAAACAGTCAAACGCTTCACAGTTATACATTTTTTAATAAAACTTTTAACTTTAATTTTGGAAAAACAAAATATACATGCAGTTGATGTGTCTAAAGTCTCATTGTGTCATGAAATCAGATTAAGTGTGCTTTGGATTTACCAAAAAGTATTTAAATTGAATGACTTTGGCGACTCTGGTTCATTCTTATTTACACTTTCCCTGTGGCTGCCATATTCATATGTTGATACAACCATAAAACATATAAATATCATGGGGTTGTCTACCCATTTTACTGTTTAGAGACAGGTTCTGTCTCCCAGAGTTGGATAAAGTAATTTAATCTCATTTCATCTCATTTCATTTCAATTTAATTCAGTTTATTTCAGTTTAATTCAGTTTAAAATGGATCACTTTAGTTCCATTTGATTCATTTAAGCTCACTTTAAATCAAAAATACTTTATTAATCCCAAAGGGAAATTAAAAGTAGCAGTAAGTGATAGTTTTTTTTTACCAGTTGTTGTAGGTTTTGAAAGCTGTGAGCAGGAAGGATCTTCTGTAATGCACAGGTTCTTAAGAAGCCTCTGACTGAAGACTCTGTTATTCTCTCTCACTTTTTTTCTATAATGTTTTTCTTTACTTTATGAAATCCTCTCCAGAGGTTCTGGAGGAGTTCTTAGAACAGAGCGGGCCTTTTTTTTTTTTAGCCTTTTGTGCTTTTTCAATTCATTAGCTCTGATGCTGTTACACCAGCAGATGATGGCAGAAGAAGAGATCATACTTTCTTCAACAACAGATGAGGTTCCTGTATTTTGCTGTAAATAAACTCCAAAACAAAAGCCAAGGAACCCAAGGAAAAGGAAATATTGGCCCTAGCTATTTGTTTTCCCACAATGAAAGTAGAAAAGAAGAAGATGTTATTACTCCAAAGCAAGACCAACTGGGTCACAGAAACATGCTCTATGGTGAAGTGTTTGACCATAACGAGCACAATTATATTTGAAGTGAAGCTTGCACACCTAAAAGTAACATCCTCATGATGTGATATGGGAGTGACAAACTTCATATTGTTTTGCTACAAGAAGGCTATAAAAAATGGATGATGTCATTTTTGAAATAGACAAAGTTGGACAAAGTTAGATCCTTAGACCTAGTTATCTAGAAATCTGTGGACAGAGCTAAAAAGGTGGGTGTTCTTCTGGACTTTATGGAGAGTTACACAAACCATTAGACCCAAGATATCACAAAATATATCTTTACCAAATACTATGAATACTATAAAGTTTAGAATTTGAAAAAAAGAGTAATAGAAATGTTTCAAATAAATCACTCTCTAATTATTCTGGCACTAATCAAACCACAATAAATTTAGTAACTGTTATAGAAGCAGGAACCTTTGGGTTTCTTTAACTTTGAGAAAATCGGTGTTACACTACAGACAAATAACATACGTTTCAATGATACATCTTCATGCATTATTATTTCTAGTCTGAACTGGTCCTACACTCTTTAAGCTATCAAAAGTTTATGGTCCTATCTATAAATCATTAGTTAAAGACAAGGTAGGATTTTAATGAAATAATATGACAAGATCCCAAACCGGACAGAAAAGTTGTCCTTTTGTAGTCATTATCACCATTCCACATTCTTTATTTATCTATTTATTCACAGATGCCAGCTGTGCTCATCATTGAGTGGTTTGTTGCTTCACTGCTTGTTCCTTGTGATGCCCAAAGCCTCTGTCAGAGTTAGGAATGCTAACTGACAAGTCCTTTCCTTAAAGCTGCAGGGCTGAATGAGACTGCTGTTTAATAAAGCTCTGTAGCGCTGCAGCTTCTGAGCTCCTTTCTGATGTCTTCGCAATGCATGTTCAAGGTTTGGGTTTTGGTTCTTTAATGAGAGTAATGTGGAATAAAAAAAGTTGAGGAAGAAAATTTTGGGTTTCTTTTCCCGACTTTCTTTGATTTCCTTTTGTTCTTCATGTTGAAGTGTTGAGGATTTTTACATGTATGCTCATCGCTGTCCCGGCTCTAGTCTTTCTACTTTTACAAAGAACACAAATTAACGCGAAGGAGGGGGAAGAGAAGTCATGCTGATCAGAAAAACAGATGTCTAAAAGGGGGCCTTTTCAAAGTTGCCCATAGGGAAATTTGCGTTGCTGGAAGTGGGACAAGGAAGATGGAAGACAATACTATAGAGGTTTAATTATCCAGCCATCAGAAATGAAAAGAAAGACAAGGAGAACTGAGACTAATAATGGAATCACAGACTTATGTTCTGGGTTTCTTCTTTTTCCCCCAATATATTTCTCTCTTTTCTATCATCTAAAGAATTCATACTCCAAAACGCACTACTTACCCTTCAATCAGCTCCCTGTCATAAGTCCAAAGGGTTCAGAGATGAAGGAGAGAAAATTCGGATCTCACTTTTTTGTCTTTTTTATGTGTGAAGTGATTGAAAATATAATCTAAATGACTTGAGGTGGAGAAGGAACAATAGAGGGACATTGAGAATTAGCACTCTTTTGTATCGTGTTTTATCGGGTTTTACATGACCTAATCTAATGTATCAAAGCAAACTTCAGCTCCAGCTGATGTAGTTTAGGTGTAATTACATACATTCAGTACTTTAAACATAAAACCTTGTGATTTTTTAAAATGGAATGAAAAATGTGTTTTATAGCAGTGAAATATTTTTCACAAAAAGCCTTTCTGATCCACAAAATTTCCTTTTAAAGTAAAAATACGAAGCAAATGGAAAACAATATAGGTTTTAACTATATAATGATCGTTGGAAACCATAAAATGCCTGTTAAAGCACAAATAAAACTTGTGGTAGACCATATTAAGAGAAATTGCTTTAAAAATGCTATTTCTAGATGTGTAGTAATTATGAAAAACAAACTGGCAAAGAGCAGAGCAGCTTTGAAAAAGGCTTGGTACATATGGAAATACAAATAATCATTGATTTTGTTTACATACTTGATTTAGTCAAATTATTAAGCAGATGTATGGTGGAATGAATGCAAAGCAAAAATATATGTTTCTAAAGTCACAGATGGTTAAATTTGGGTTACAAACAGCACAAACTATACATTAAGTTATAACCTGAGAGGAATGCTTGACCTGATGAATTGGTGTGTTTCTATATGTTGGGGGGTGATCTGTGGATTTGACTGATTACAAGTCTCTTCAAATGACAAAACACATTATTTGGGAGTAAAACAATTAATCAGGGATATCTAGTGTAGTAGGGACATCATGTTTCTACAAATTGGTTGACTTTGAAGCAAATAGTACCCAATATAAAAAATAACAGGAAAAGGTTGTTTTTTTAGTTAAATACATTTCATATAATGAATTTAGCAGTAGAAATATATATGCATTGCTTCTACCTACTCATTTTTCAACATCTAATTTTACTTTTTTTTTTTTTTTACATGAGAAAAGTGTGATTTAAGTTTTAGAAGTAGGAAGCGTGTATCAATCTATAATCTATCAGTTTAACTGACAAACAAACAAAGTAAAATATTGGAAGAGTTTATATTAAGTTCAGCTGAAGCAGCAAGAATTTTTTGATATATTTCCATTTTTGGAACATAGCTGCAGATATAGTATGTAGGGGGTTATAATAAACCAAAAATAACCAATCTACTAATTGTCACACAGGAGAAAGTTACCAAAAATCCACCTTATATACTGTGAATAATCAATGCACAGTAAAGTTCTAGCTTGTTCTGTAATTGTTGCAAGAATCCCCTATATTATTCTTTATCTGGAATAAACAGTTTTATAAAAAATAAGAATCTTGGGGGAAAACCAGTATAATATGATGAAAGAAAAAGTTTCCTTTGGATAAAAGTGCTTTTGGACCAGGAACAATACAAAACAACACAATCAGACAAGTCAAACAGGGTATTGGCTGCATCGTGAAGAAGAGATTGTTTAGCAGGTAGAGGGGGAGCTTGTCAGAATCAATGGAAAGATGAAGAGAGCTAAACCTGAAGAAGAAAGCCAATGAGTGGCTGTAAAAGACTTGGAATTGAAGGGTGAATTTTCACCAGCTTCTCTAAACACTGTAACACCTGTCAGGTTGTATCCAAAAAACTGCCAGAAATCAAGTAATCAAGACCTATTGCACTTTAATCAACAAAAGAATGACTTTGGCTCAATAAAACTGCTGCTGTTAAGTGGACTATCAGGAGTCTAGGTATAAATCTGAGATGTAATATGCAGGTTCAACTACAGAGGGCTGAGGACAAGAAATGTTCTCTCTAACTGATGAAAATGGAAAGCTTTTAGTATGTTGGATGCCATAGATTCCCAACCAAACACTGAATGCTAAAAACAAAAAGGTGTATACTACCAGCATATCTGCTGTTTTTTCAGTTGAATTCTACGTGTTAAAAGACTTATTAAACATGCCCCTTTTTTTCTAAATTGAGTAATTTTAACTTGATTAGGCATCATTTTTACTGAGTCTTTGAGTAGTTCTTTTAAAACGGTCTGTAAAGGATATTCATCTTCCTTTTTGTTTTTGTTTTTTTTTGTTAAACTTAAATAAAAGATGTTTTCATCTAAATTTGGATCTTTTTTCACTTCCAAGTGATGTCATTATGATCGGGAACCACGGCCCTATATCTGCCTGAAAACCTTGCAGTTCAGGATGTTTCTGCTATCTCTAATGATCAGTGCCCCAAGAATCCATCACAAGCCGTCCCCTGCTGAACCCTGTTGATGTTTTGCTATCCCCTGAGCATTGTTGCTCTTGAATGTCAAAAAAAAAAGATCGGCCGATAGCGACACTGCTTTAATTGAACATTACTCAAGGCCAAAACTCATAATACTTGTTTAGCTTGATCTTAAGGCTCTCAAATGCTTTTCCTGCTGGGCCTCATATTTTTTAAATCAATAATTAATAGTCAAGGTTATTTATTCATGTGTATCTTCTCCAATTATGATGTGTCTAATTAAAAATTTCAATAATTGATATTTATTTCTGAAAGCTCTCAGAATCTGGGTGTGATGAAAAATGCATGAGCAGAGATTGTGGATGGGTTTTTTGTTTTTTTGTTCTGAGAGAGCTTGACGCTCGGGGCTAATAACAGGCCACTTTGACTCTGGCTCTTTGAGTTGGCACTGGTCTTATGATGTTGATCTAACATGGGCTTCTTTCATGGACCCGAAGCGCTCACTCTGTACCATGTGATCTCATAAAGACTCCAACATGTCCATTCTCAGATACTCTTCTTTATGTCTTTAACAGCAAACTTCAAAGAATAAGCTTCTTTTTCCTTGATAATTTCTCTCTGTGTATGTTTAATGAAGCTCTAGAAAACTGGAAAGTCTTGCTCTTTCAAGGACCTCAATGGCTACTCTTCATGTCGGTATAAATGTACATATCTTCATCTTAAAAGAAGAGATTATATGATGGTGACAGCAGTGCTGGTGAATAAAAATCGAGAAGTCTTTTGTTGATTTTCATTAAGTTTTTATTTACTTATTTACTGTGATTTTATTGCTACAGAAGGTTTTGACCTGCTGGCAAAATCTTTTTCGCAATGGGACAACCATTGTCAATATTCTCTGAGTTTCGTTCGAGCGCTTAGTTGGAGAACAACTTCAATGCAAAGCAGCCAACTAAGTATAATCCCACATAAGTCATACCAAACCACCATTAAAGTGTTTGGTTGCAGGTTTGGAGACCACACAGTTGTGACCATGCTCCAACAGAGCTGGCACCAGAGAAACAAGAGGGTGAAGATTTAAAGAGTGGGGCAAAAATGAGGGTTAAAAAAGAAAAATTGACAAAAATTAATTGTTTTCTGTGACGCGTCTCAGAGAGCCGAAGGTAGCGCTGGTGCTTCCCCACTCGCTGTGCCTTCTGTACTCTCCTGGACGCAAGAAGTATTGGCGCCCCCTGTAGTTGGTGTGTTCATGCAGCATCCAGTAGCCCTCCATGACGTTGACAGAGGAGATGTCACGCGTGTGGAAGCGCTCATTGAGATCAGGGCAGTCTTCTACCACCTCCATATTTTGTCCTGCAAAGTCAGAACGCTCAAAGATCTTCATCCTATAGTTTCCACTGTACTGCAGAGGGAAAAAACATCAAAGTTTAAATGTTGCATATTTAGAAAAGACCTTGCTGCAAGCAGGTATGAGGATGATTTAAAAACTCACAGGAGGGACCATGCGGCATGAGCGGATGCAATCATTGAAGCCGGCCCAACGCTGATAGTCAGGATATTCTCCCTTGTGCAGCATGTACTGGTAGCCTGAAAAGTTGGGCTTTTCGTAGGCCACCCAACAGCCGCTATCAACCTTTATGGAGTTGCAGCGGGTAAGGAAGTTTTGCATCTCAGGACAGTCACTACTACATTCATAGTGACGGCCCTGGAAGTTCCTGTCTTCATAGAAGATAATCTGCATTTGAAATATGGTTGGTCAGTAAAGTATCACCACAGAGGCATTTCAATCTCAAATTAAGCCCCTCTCTAAACTGTCTTTTTATGAATTGCAAACAAAATTGGCATTAGAGAACTAAAGATGGCTTGGAGTGGAGATTAGCTTGATTAAAAGAGCATTTAACATGATATGAGCATCAAACATTTGCTAAATTAGAGGGTTAAACACATCAGTGCATATGATACCTTATCAAGCATTTTTTTTCTATTTTCAAGACCATTACTACTAAATAAATGACCTCTGGTTCAGTTGCAGTGATCTGCTTTGTCCTATCAAATGTATTACTTCAAAATATAAGACTCTCTTAAAATTAATAAATTAGAATATTACCTTAGGCCTAATCTATTTTAGTAATTCAATGCAAAAACTGCAACTCATAAAGATTTTTACACAAGATTGTGACACATCTCATGTATATATATATTTGTTTCTTTTATAATTCATTATATTTAAATATTCACAAAATTTAAATATATTCCTAAAGGCCAGTAAAAAGGAGTAGAATTAGCAGAAATTTTATTACTTAAAATCACTGGAAAGACTGCAGGCGAGACAGATGTCCATCATACAATGTATACAGACCTTCATGATAGAGGTAAACTACCAAAGGTTATGGCAAAGAAGCTGGCTAATCAAAGAGTGCTGTGTCCAAGTGTATAAGAAGTAAAACTATGTGGAAGGACAAAGACATATGAACAAGGTCCTACACTCTGGAGAAGAATGAACAGAATCCAGGTTTATATGGAGGGGAGAAGTCATCTACTGCTAATCTTTGTGTTTCATCAAGTGCAAAGTATTAGAGCTGTCTAACATGAACCACATGTTTCTCTATAGTGATAGTTGGTGGAGGTACTGTCAAGAGAAAAATGGGACATCAGACTAACAATGAGGGCTGCTATGAAAGCAAGCTAGGCTTGATGAACACTTTAGCAGAGCCACAAGTTGATCACCTTGTCACAAGACACAGACTAAGCTAAAAAAAAGAACTACACAATCCTTAAAAATAGTTAGAAATGTTCAGTTTGTTTTACACTTTATTCTCCTTTCTGTTATTTTAAACATAATATGGTGCACTACAGTCGTTCCTATTCAGTTTTTCCCCAGCAATCATACAGTTTCTTTTGTAATGGATTAATCAATACAGACAACAAATCAAATGTTGGGACTTCAGAAGCTATAAAAACTCAATCTTACCTTGCCCATTGTGACTTTGTTCTGTTAGGTTCAGTCCAGATCCGGTGCAAAGCTTCTGTCCGGTCCTCTTTATAGATCCTGCTGGGATCAGGGCTTTGTGAGCTTGACTAAAGCTTTGTCATGTCAGCATGGTTTTCTCAATACAAGGTAGAGCACTATAGGAATGGTGAGCAGCAGCAGCTGCTTTGTCTCTGTAAAAGCTCTGTCTGACTTTAGAAAATGACTTTACAAATGCGTTTTTTGTGTTGTTTTTTTCCCCCTAAGGCTTACAATAGCAGTTGCAGCATTTGCCTTTACTGCCATACATGTCAGAAACACACAATTATGTATGTTTTTTTTTTTATTTAATACACCTTTGTAAATAATCCCACATAGAGATGAGTTGTTTTTTTAAAGTTAGACATTTATTGTTCTTTTGATAACTGCATAGCTGGAGTTTTACATGCTAGTCCTCATCCTTCTGAAAGAGCCCACCATGGGGTTGAAGCAGCCCCAGTCCCTGCAGGACCTGTACTCTCCTGGGCGCAGGAAAAACTGCCGTCCCCTGTAGTTAGGGTGCTCATAGAAGATCCAGAAACCCTCCATGACATTGCAGGAGTAGATGTCTCGGTAGTGGAAGCGTTCGTACACGTTAGGGCAGTCGTCCATGAACTCCATCATGTGTCCCATCATGTCAGGCCTGTTGTAGAGTCTCATCCTGTAGGATCCTCTATACTGCAAGTAAAAGACGTCAGAGTTTGAATATCATTTTATTTTGATTGCTATGCACCCTACAAATAAATTGGGATGAGCTTCCTTGAATTATTTTTATTAAATACAAATAAAAATGAGCAAGAATGTATTTTTAAGTTAGACTTTTTACAATTATATAGTAATGCTTTAGAGTAACAAAGAGTGGACTAAGAGAACTGAATCTTAAGGGAGGCATTTTCTGTTTTTATTAAACATTTCTTTATCTACCGATGGACCTCTAAACACAGATGTTTCATTTGTGGTAACATTCATTTCCACAGCAGCTTTTTGATGTGCAAGGTGAAAATGACTTGGTTTGGGAGCAGGGTGCTGCTGACCCTGGTCTGTCTGTATGATTCACTTACTGGGGGGAACATCCTGCAGGAGCGGATGCAGCTGTTGAAACCCATCCATGAATGGTAGTCAGGGTAGTCACCAGGGCCAAGGATGTACTGATAACCCATGTAGTTAGGCTTCTCGTAGGCCACACAGTAACTGCCACTGACACGGATGGAATTGCATCCATTGAAGTGCCGGAAGGTGTCCATGCAGTCCCCGGTACACTCCCAGTGGCGGCCCTGGTAGTTTCGGCCTTCGTAAAAAACTATCTGTTGGAAAAAAAAAGGGAACAAAATTTAAGTTGTCAAGCGTGATTCAGATAATATAACAATTTGTAAACAAAAGTAGTAAACAAACAACAAAGTCCGAAAATTTAGCCTTAACATTTTCATTTTACAAATGTAGAGTCTGACAGGTGAAAAGTCAATGTTTTTATGAACCCAGTCTGAGTTTCAGGAGGTTTTGTCCTTTCACCAACTCATATCTTCATTCAAAAATAAGATTCTATACCGATGCTTAGAAGATTATTTTCTAGTTCCCAAATAATCGTAATTAGTTTTTGTGAAAAAAGTTATAACAATGCTGAAACTTTAGTTATACTTTGATTTAATATATTTTTTTGTATTCTGAAATAGAATACATTACCCATATCCCCATTACTTATGCTATGATCCTCAACTGGACTAATAAACTCACATCATTACACCAAAAAAGCTTATTTTGATAACCATGGTTGCAGAACACTCCTTTTAACAGCTAAAAGAGTTGCTTATAACCAAAACTACAGAGGAATGAAATCTTTAAGGGGCAAAAGGACCAGAGTCCCATCAGTTCATTATTTTTCCTTCCTATTGGTTTCTATTAATATTCATTTTCCTTATTCTAACACACTATTCTTGCCCAAGTTGTTTTCTCGCTGCATGAGGTGCTCATACCTTTCCCATGGTCAAAGGGCTCTGGACGTTTTTGAGGCGTAGCTCTAAGCTCACCTACAGGTCCTTTTATACTTTCCCGTTGACCATGAGGTCTGTATCACGTCACAGACTACTACGTTTTACCTTTTCAGATGATGACCACGTTTGACTTTGTCTGCAAGCTCAGGGATAACTTATCTCCTGTCTGCTAGAGTTTACCTATAGAATTGGCAACTCCCACTGTCAAAACAAAACAAACAAAAAAATGAACAGCTCACAAGTGTTATTCTCTCTTTGCATGACCTATGTTCCACTATTTGATGCTGCCTTTTGAAATGACCAACAAAGCCCTTTGGCTGTGTGGCCCCCCCTAGAAACAAAGCATTGGAGGTGTACATGTCGTTTTTGAGACCCACTTACCAGGCTAGACTGATTTTTGCTGTAAGTTTTTCTTTAAGATAAAAAGCAGTTTGCTAGAGCCTTTTGGATAAAAAAAAACCTAAGTGTTGCTCAGCTCCTGTTGAATGAAAGTGGTGATGATAGCTTGGGCTTAGTGAAGTTTATGGCTGATATAATCTACAGTGATCCCCTCTCTCTTTTTGCTTCCATAGCCTGCAGTTGCACTGTGATGCCAGACGGGACTGGTCTGTTTGCAGATATAGAGAACTTTATGGTGTGTAAATGCTTGTGTGATATAAAAAGAAGGGGGTTTTGGGGGCATCTGTGTGCTTGAGTCTTTGTGTGAAATGATAGATGTTTGGACTTGAGTGTTGGGCTTGTAAGTGTGGCCCAGAGCGGAAGGGGGAAAATGCCCGAACGAATTCCTGCCATGCATTATGCTCTAAAAGCCCAGCTGGTGCCAGAAAGGTCAGTCCGATTTTCACCCTTTCATCATGATAAAGACCCTGTACACCAAACCCTCCCCCCGCCGACGCCCTTTGTGCTTTATTTGCTTTTTTCAGCTTTGAATGTGTATAAAACCAAACACAACCGTTATGTTCCTGGGCAAAAACGCAGCTATGCTGGTTGTATTTCCAAAATCACTGCTCAAATGTTAAGAAAGCATGTTTATAGGGTTTTTGATTACTGATCCACCCCAAACTCCCATATGGCTTCAGTGGGTTTCATGTATGAACTGCTGCTCTTTTCCTCTGACATAAGTAGTTCATTGATATCCTTTCATCATATTGTGCAACGTAATTGTAGTAGATGATCAAATGGGATGTTATGTGTTGTTTTGTGAGTTTCTGGAGCAAACGTTTACTTTGGAATGAAATGTTCAATCAGAATCTGTTATAAACAAATGTTTACTTTTTTTATTAAATTCACAAATGGGAAATCCAACTCACAAGAGGACAACAACATGACAGATAAGACGCTCTGAGAAAGCCAGCCTAAGACATAAGTGAGCCAATCTCTAGTTTAGTTCTTCCAGGCCACCGGGGGGCTCCCTATAGCCTTTTAATTCCTGATGGTGTTGCTGTAGCATTGAGTAGATAAGATAGCAGAAGATGCAGCATGGAATTTGTTAAGGTACCAGATATAGTGAAAAACGAAACTGTTTCCAGTATAAGAATATTTCTTACTTTTTACTTTCCTATACCTCCAGCAGTGAAGCTCCAATCATAGTGCCCAAGTTATTGTTTTACAAAGACTTCTCCTGTTTTCGTCCTCTTTTTTAGGTTCATTTATGTAGCTCCAATCCTACAAGTTTCATACCATCAAATAATTTTTACTGTCATGAATTTATGAAAGCAATCCAACCTAGGTGAGCCTACATAAGTATGAAATGTAATTACACACCTTGTTAGATCATAGAAAGACTGTGCCAAAGTGTAAGTCTTTGGACATAACCACACTGTTTTTACTGCTAGACTTCGCAAAACAAGAAATTGTTTAAACAGAATCCTTCAGGCAGCAAGACGAAGCTGGAGATTTTAGTAAGCGGCAAAATACATGCAATCTAAAAATGTAAGAACACATGGGTAATAACTCAGAAAGGATTAAAAAGTCTTTTTAAATCTTTTGGTCTCTAAAGCAGTTACTCTAAACTTGTGGGAGCTTGTTATTTTTTGGGGTCTTTGAACTCTCATCTGGGTAAAAATTAGCTGGTCTGGTGATAAAGCAGCTCTAGAGACAAAATGCAGAAACACACGAAACACTAAACATGGTCCTAAATTTGCTTTATCTGGAATAATTCCTGAATTTTGTAGTTAATATTTTATTGTCGAATTTAAGTTGCAGCGTACTGCTTTCTTTATTTCTAAGCATAGCATTGTTCTGTATTAGCAACAAAAAATACATTGCAGAAAGTCTATATTTGTAAACGTGAATGGTTTGAAACTCTCTTTTACTTAATTTACTTTTATCTGATGGTTTCATCAACTTTATGATTATCCCTCAAACAAGCCATTATTTTTTTTTTAAGTTGACTTTGTCAATAAAGGTTGATGGTTGGTCACAAAGCCAGACAAGTTGAGAACCACTGATCTAAAGCAGTGTCAATGATTGTACTTTAAGAAAAATACAGTGTTTAAAAAGAGGCTATTCTATGATGAGTTTGGGGCCATAAACTACTGCTGATCACAGCAAATACAGGGAAATATCCTCTGGACGGTGGATGAGATAAAAGTGCACCATTTTGGAACATGTGCATCTTGTTCCATGAAAAATAAAGACAAACATGCTGGGGTTAGGTTTTCTGTGGAAGTCTTGAGCTGCTTGGTTTTATGATTTAAAGCGTTATATCAGTTCTCCAGTAGAAAAGTCTGAAGGAAAATACCAAGCATTTGGTTTGAACTTTAATTGTGTGGCAGAGGATTCAAACAAAACATACAAGCAAAGTACCAACTAAATACCTCCAAAACAATAAAACATAACTGGAGTTATAGGGTGGCCTAAAGGCTGGTCCTATAAGTTTGATTGAGATGATCAGAGTCATGCTCAAAAGACTTTATATCAGGTTGAATTACAACAATTTCACAGTCAACTTCAAGCCATCCCTGAACTCCCAAACTTTTGGTGGAGAAAATTTTTGGCTTTCTGAGCTGAACTTCACTAAGTATGACCTTTAGCATTCTCACAGACATAAGGATAAAACTCGGTTGCAATAAAAGGTCTTGTTAAAGGGGAAGATTGCCACACTTACCACTGTCGTTGTTATAATTTGCATCATGTAGGAGTATCAGCTAACCCCAACTCCCACTATGCTCCTGCAGCTTCCAGAGAAGGGGAGCCTTGTTTTTTAGGATCTCAAACGATCATCTTTAGCAGCGCTACAAGACGTCTCCTCCCCACCCTGAAGGGAAACTGACATCACAGAGGCCCTTGCCTGCTTTCTCAGTTCCCCTCAGGAGGAGAAGAAAGCTACCCGCTGTGGGAGCATTCCCCTCTTCACTTCAGGATGATGGAAGAGAGGGAAAGGAGTAAAGGGAACAGAGCAATGGGCTATTTGTAGCTCCACTGTGTCCGAGGATCACACTGTGAATTGGGTGTGATCGCGTGGGAGATGACGCCACTGTTAGCCTCCGGAATGGCTGCTGGTGATTGATGTACACCCCACAGAGAGAGAAGAAACTTTGACAAAAAGCAACTAGAGCAGTAACATCCAGCCTGCCAAAGGAAAATCCAGTGGGCTTGGTGATATGTAATTAGACTGTGAAATGTACTCAGTAAAACCCATTTCAGGTCAGAGGAGACTTCTTTCAGAATAAAAGACTTCCAATTCCCTTAATCTAAATCATGCTTTCTCTGTCCCAGCTATATACAATAGGTCTCACCTCTAAAATGTTGTGCAGGAAGATAGGAGAGCAGCTGTACTTGCAGTGCCTGCAGAATGCCCTTTTAAAGAGCAGTCATTACAAAAAACATTATGGTACTGAGGTGTAAACAAGGGGGTCTGTGTGTGAGTTGTGCTCCTGAGAGCTGGTTAATCTGGTAGCTGAAAATGTGGTATGATGAGAAAGTGCTTGCCAAAAAAAAAGGCCTGCCACGCCGGGAGGAGAATGAGGACCTCTCTTTTTGCTGAGAGATCATCCTCTCAATTCTTCCCGTCAGAAAATCTCCAGGAGACCCTCTTCTTCACTTGTCACTGCCAGCGCGCAAACTCTATCGGGACTGCCAGACGCAGCAGCCACTGTGAGGCCGTGCCAGGCCTGGGATTTACCGCAATGCGTCTGATGTGCTCCATCTTTTTTTTTTTTCTTTTTTTTGTGGGGGATAATTAAAAGACGGAAATGGTTTTGGAAGAACAGAGTGAAGATGGAGGGATTGGACTGAGCAAATGGAAGCAGCTGTCAATTATGTTGAATTGTTGATGTTTTTACTTACTTTCTCCTGAGTTTTTGTTAAACAGTTTCTCCTTGGGATTTGATTTTAGAGTTTTGCTAAAACTGCAGTCAGAACGTGTCATTAAAAATACTCCAGCTATGTACAATTTGTACATTTTACTTCTATCGGATAAGATAATCGTGATAGACATATTATGAAAAATTCTCCTCGTACACCCCTTTTTTCCTTTATTTCTCAATATGAATTATTATGTTCGAGCTAGTTTTAGTAAAGGCCAATGTGGATCTTTTCCCGACATCCTTTTAGCCTCTCTGAGAGAGTAAGACAGACAGCTATGCTCCACATTAGTTTTATGTTGCTTATTAGCTTGCCAAGATACTTAGGGGTGGGCCTTGTAACAACATATGGCCTCACAAAACATTTGCTTGATTATATACTTTAGTAAAAAAGAGACAGTGCATAGTCAAAACTGCTTATTGCTAATTCAGATCTATAGTCGCTTGACAGGTTACAAAACAAATAAATAAGAAAGTCCTTTACAAATAAAAACAAAAGAAAGTTAAGAATGATAGCTTATTTTAACTAACCTACAGACATCATACACTGGATATCATTGCTGAGGTGCTAAACGACTATTTCTTTGTTTGCAAAGGACTCTCAACTGTTTGTTAACTTTCTTTGTTTTTCTCAGTTGCTTTGGTGCATTGGTCACATCAGTGTTAACATTTTCACATCGGTTAGTTCAACCTCCACAATGTTTATCTATTTATGCACATCATAGTAGCAGTTTTTCATTCCCTCTGCCAAATTTTAAACAGCTGTGGACATGAATCAATTACTTTCATACAACCCTTTGCTGTTTTATAGCGTTGTCATTAACTTCTGTCATGTCAGTCAAAATTAACTATACCTCTAAATGCTGAAAAGTAATTTCTTATAAAACTAAGAGTCCCCATTTTATAGCTTGAGTCATTACATACAAAAATAAAAGTGTTGAATTTGGTAAAAATTTGTTGTCAGAATGAGAAACGTTTAACTGAGAAAGTTGTCATTGAGGATTAGGTGAACGGCCCTCACATATCGTCAGACAATGGTTTACAGAACATGCTGGTTTGCTGTGGAGTTATCTCCCTTCCCACTCAGCATTTCTAAATCCAATAGAGGAGTTTTTCTTTCTCTGGAGGTGGAAGGTATATGACCAGCATCCACATACCTTAACGGGCCTGCTAGCGGACATGCAGCATATGAGGACATCCTGCAGAAGGTGGATCCCTCACTCAAAAAGAAACTTTCCTTTCTGAATTGCAGGAGATGGTATTGAATTGGATGTAGATGAAACTATGTGGTCAGACAGAAAGGAATGTCAAGAAGAGGGTGAATGACTTATAGTACTACTTTTGTTATATGTTCATTTCCAATATCTACTGCAATATTTTTAACAATTGTACACAGCTTAACCCAAAGGGAGTTAATGCTTGTTTTAAATAAGGTTGTATTTTGCATCTTTTGCATAACAATGAGAAACAATTAGAAAGGAAAAGAGCATGTCGAGTAAAAATGTAAAAAAGACATATTCACTCTCTTCTAATCAGTTACACTAAATTAAGTAATTTATAACTTTACTATAGTTTTAAAAAGTCTGTGCATATAGTGTGTAGGGCTGTTTTGAGCAATTTTCAGATATCTTTTACGACAATCCAAGTTTTCTGCATTGGAATTTTTTTTTACAAAATAAACCGTCACAATGAAAACTTGACAAATCTATTAAATTATCTTGTTGACAAACAGTTAAGTCGGCACTTTTCATTCGATTACTTATTCACTGTTATGACTAATCCATTTTGAGCAACAGAAACACTTTTGCAGGTCAACAACCAAATTTGTGTTTTGAAAACTGCATTAACAGTTGTGCTGATATAAATAGCGATGTGAGAAATGCACCAAAGTGCCTTAGAGAAATTAAACATGAAATCTGAAATAATTTGACAGCGTGAACTTTCAACAAATTATTTTACACCAAACAAAGATTATTTACAGTAACTTTTGAGATAGATAAAACATTTGTATGTTAAAACACAAAAAATGGAAACAATGAAATGGATGGATGGATGGATAGATAGATAGATAGATAGATAGATAGATAGATAGATAGATAGATAGATAGATAGATAGA
>JAUZNJ010028439.1:0-16091 GCA_034780135.1 Jordanella pulchra | reverse complement strand
CAGCTCTATTCAGGTCATTGACCAGGTCCTGCCGTGTAGTTCTGGGCTCATTCCTCACCTTCCTCAAGATCAATGATAATCATCTTTGAAGGCATTAAAAATCGTAATATTTCAACCATGTTTCTGTTGGTGATTTCACTTTGCTTCTTCTACTTTTCATGAAATAATTTAAGCATATATGTTTCTGCTATTTCATACCATTTCTGCCATCGTTGTTTCAATTTCTCTTTGTTTCTGCCATGTCTCTGCTTACAGCTTAGTTTAGTGCGCAGCATTCACACAGCATTTTTGCAAGACATGCAACATATTTGGTAATGATCCTGATTATGTCCAAGTTTGTGCTATATATTTAAGTCATAATGTGGGGCAAAATTAGCTGCTTGGCAGAGGTCTGCACTCTCCAAGTGCTTTTCTAGTTTATTCTGACTTTTGTCTTTTTCTTCTGCAGGCTCTGGAAGCAATAGATGTTGCTAATGCTGTCATATACGCCTTAAGTGCTCCTGAGCATGTGCAGGTTTACCATTTTTCTTGTTGCTAACTTGCTAAGTTTTTTGTCTCGTTTTCATAACAGAAGTATAAATAACCTTTTTGTGTATTTTACCGTTTCAGATTGGAGACATTCAGATGCGACCTGTTGAGCAAGTATCATAGAGCTGCACTACTTAATGCTAATGCAGGGTTCCACAGTTCAGGCCCTTGAGGGCTGGTGTCCTGCATCCGGACAATTAAATCATATAATGATGTCATTAGTAGCACTATGGAGATGCTGATTCCACACTGAGGTGGTTCAGGTGTGGAATCAGAGATACATCTTAAAAAGACACTTCGAGGGCTGGAATTGAGGGGCGCTGCACCAATGCTTCACTTGATCTGTTCTTCATACCATTGAAATCATTCAGCAACAAATAAAAGTCTGATCCAAAGGTAAAAGGTGTTACTGTTTGTTTAGATTAAAAACTGAAACCAATGAATTATGAGTAAATTAGATCTGCACGAGTTTGTCCATTAGTTTGACGGTTTTCGAGCAGCAACATTTAACAAAAATATACAGGAAGTTGTATTATGTGCCATTCCACAGTCAACTATGTCTTCAGCTGCTGTGAGGGATGTACAGCTGGGGAACATTGGTGTGGTTTGGTTGCATCCTGGATGTTTCTAGGCATGTTTACACAGTTCTACCACCTTATTATGGTCCACAACTTTGTGCTGGCTTTAGCTTGAACCACCAAGCCTTCGATTGCAGGGAAAACTCCTGCATCCCACGTCTCTGTCGCTCAAAATCTATAAAAAATTTAGAGTGAACATTTAAATGATGCATCCTAAAGTCTACTTTGATTGTTGGACTTTCCTAAGAATGTGATCATATTTTAAATTTCTTTGTACATTTAAGTTTCAGGAGGATCGTTTAGACAAATTTAGGAATGGGTCTGCCATTTTTTTAAATAAAATTTGTCTCGACTCCCTTTATTTTTTTGTTCCCAATTGACTAGGTGATGGCTCCACTTTATGAAAAATGAAAAACAAAAGGAATGGATCCAGCATTGGGCCATAATTAACTTCACCACTGTGACACAAACTGAAAATAAAAGAATCATCAGCATATTTTACGGTACTTCAGCCAACATACCTGCTCTGCCACTTTTGGTGGGTTTATTAAACACAGGAGGGAAGAAATAAGTGTGGAATGTGGCCCATTAGTATCCAGATAAGATGTTGGTATCCAGGGTTCAAATTTATAGAGTAAAATTTTCTTTTCAAAAACCTAAGATGAATATATTTTGAATTTAAAAGTCAGATTATTTTTTTATGAAAATTAAGTTTTGTAGGATCAGAACTCACCTGATAGAATATCTACAGGTTGACTCACAGATGGCTATAAAAGATGTCCTCATATTCTGATTTATTTGCTTAATCCCTGCAAACAAAGACTTTTATTCTATCATATATGTTAGTTTTTTCTGTTCAATTGTACAGGATAAAATACACATTATGTTTAACGGTTAAAAACGAAAAACATAGACCGATTGCCAGTCCATCACAAGGGCAGACAACCATGTAAACACGGATTCATTACTAAGGGTAAGATGGAGAAATGAACTGACTTAAATTCAGGGAGAAGCAGGAGTACCTGGAGAGAACCCATGCGTTCACAGGAAGAAACCAACCATGCAGCAAGATCCAACACCAGATCTGAAGTTAGATCATTCTTGATGCAATTAAGCTTTAACTACTATAGATACTGTAAGTAATTAAAATTCTTTTTCAGTAAATTCTGCATTCAAAAGGCAGCCAATGCTGAGAATTTGAATCTGAAAAAAAGTGTTGAGGAAACAGAAAATAATACTAATCTATCCCTTCAGTGAAGCTGCACCATCGCCGAGAGGACATTAGCCTAGACAGTGTTGCACATGTAAGGTTGTCCAAGAAAGCTTGATATTTTAATAACATTTGCTGATAAAAGATGTGACTGAAGCTCTTTAAATCATTACTGGAAAACCAGCTGGATAAAATGAGGATTTAATACGTTTGTTTTTCAAATGGTTAAAGGAGGATATTTACATCTGTTTGATGGCAGAAGATCCTCCTGTTGCTTTTAAAGGATCACAGATATCTTGCATGTATGTCTACTGAATCTGTTAGGCTGTTTTTTTCATGTTTATGTTTTGCCACTTCGCAATAAAAATACTGGAAAGTAAAAGACAGCAATGTTTTGTCTGAATTTAGATTGTAATTTAATGAACTGATTAAATGGATTCGTTTATCAACAATGGAAATGCATTGAGTGCTGTTCAATAAGGTCACAAAGCAGAAACACACATTTTGTGAATAAAAATTTTCAGGCTTAGTTTATTTTTCCTTTTTTGTCAGTTTAAACTCATATTTCAGATCATCAGCAACTTCAATATCAAAAATAAACTGATTAGAAAAATCAAGTTTCATTTATTGGGAGAAAAGGATCTAACCTAAGAACAAAGGTCTACATAAATCCTCACACCTAAATGAAGAAATTCCACCTAGGTGGTTAACTTTGTTATTTAATAATAAAACACGTGGATTTTACACAAATTCAAACATTATGCAATATAAAAATATGTACCAGTTCTAGGGACGCCCTCCTGATGTTTTCACACTTCATTCCAAACAAATTCTAACTCGTTTCAATGACAATCAATGCTTGAATTAAAAAAATACAAAAATAGAAAGAAAAAAAGAATCGCACTAAACTTTAAAAAATATTCAAACTAAAAGAGTTATCAATAAAAATATCAATTGTAGAACTTTTTTTTTTTTGTCCTAAAAGGTACACAAACAATAGCATGTAACATGAACATCTGTAGTAACAGCTGTTTATGGGTTATTAACATCATTAACAGTGGCTCAGGAGGTGGGCTTCATCCTGGAACCACCGGGTTGACGAAAAGTGTTTCGTCTTTCATGCATCTCAAAATCTACTACATTTCATCTTCTAAGGAGATTTTTCATTGCTCAGTGATGAACAGATTACTAAAAACTTAAAAAACAAAGAACAAAAAGTACATCCCTTTGAAAATGTAAAGAATAAAAAACAGACAAGATTTAAGATACCGATAAAAAAAAAAAAAAAACTTGGATCAAATCATAAAGAAACTACTGCTACTCTTTACAGTATGATTTTCTATAACTATCTGTTGAATCTATAAGTTCTTAACATTGAACTACAAATATTCACTTGGTCTATTTTAAAATAGTCTCATTTTTCTCGCATCAAATGTAAGCACCTTTACATTTCGACCCCTTTAGTCCCTCTCATGGTTTGATTTACGAATTGCTTTTGCAGATTCTCGTGTGTCGCAACAAATGATCGCTTCTGCTGAACGATTTCCCGCATTTGCTGCAGGAAAACGGCTTCATGCCTGTGTGTACTTGTTCGTGTCTTTTCAGCTTCGATGACTGAGTGAAATGTTGCCCACAAGTCTCACAGACGTACGACGTCCCGCCCCTGTGACTCTTCTTGTGACACAAGAAGCTACGATGTCCTCTGAAATATTTCCCACATTTTTCGCAATAATAGGTCTTTCTGACTAAGGTCACGGGTTTGCTCAGTGGCGCCGTGTGGTTATACGCCATCTCGAAGTTGCTACAGTTGCTCCCAGAAGCGGTCGTAACGAAGTGGATTTTCATGTGACCAAGCATATGGTCCTTTCGACTGAAGCGTTTTTCACATATGCTGCAGGTGAAAGGTTTCTCACCTGTGTGGACCCTTGTGTGTCTTTTCAGGATGTAGGGTTTGGTAAAATGTTTTCCACAAGTGCCACAAACGTAAGGCTTCTCCTCCACATGAGTCAACAAGCTGCTACATTGACCGAGGGTTTCTCCACCTGTGTGGATTCTCATGTGTTGGATCAGTTGGCAGTGTTGACTAAATAATTTCTTACAAACGCTGCATGAAAACAGGGTTTTACCATCGTGGGTCGCCACATGTCTGATCAATTTCGATTTAACCGGAAAGGTCTCCCCACAAAAGTCGCATTCAAAAGGCTCCCAGGGTGCCTCAACATCAGACCCTCCCTCTGACACCGGAGTGAAGTCTGTGCCGATTTTGTACTGTTTAACTTCTGGCTTTAGTTCTGCATTCTTACAGTCTTCGGGATCCGATTCCATACTTCCTGTATAACTTTCCTCCTGATGTTCAGAAAAGATGTGAGGCTGGAAAAGGCCATTGTTTGCTTCTGGATAACCGATGCTGCTATCCTCAAGAAAACCAGGGTATTGTTTCAAGTCAGCGTCTCGTCGTTCCTCACAGCTAGAAGTTGGCATCAACCCGTTTGTTTCCTCCTGCTCTTCCGCCGCAGTGCTGAATAATTTCTCCAGCTCCTCTTTGACTTGTGGTTCTGGTTCCATCCGATCCTGATTAGACTTCCCCTCTAGCCAATCTGTGGAAGTTTCTTTATCCTCACAGACTTGTTGCTGTAGATGGTCTACAGAAAAAAAAAAAACATAAAACAAATGACTGATGGAAGAGCAGTTTAGGGAAAGAAACCGTTTCTGTTTTAAAATATCATCACAAGCAGAAATGCATGTGTGACATTTCCTGGATTTATCTATTCTACAATCCTGTGGAAATTCTCAGTCATCTGGGTCATGGCAGCAACAAACAGGCTTAAACTGGAAGGCAACTGGACTTTAACGTTTTTTGAAGACGTTTCGACTCCTATCCAGGTGTCCTTGTCAGTTCTGTTGACTCGTGCCAGAGCAATGTTTAGTCTGAGGTCTGATGTTTTTAAGCAGCATGGAGGTCCATCCTGCTGCACATATTCCAAGTCAGATACAAATCCAATATCGGCTCCTTGTTCTTCTAGATTGTTGGAGCCTTTTGTTGTGTACGGGTGATATGATTGGTCTTTTGAATTATAACGCTTATGTCTTTTCTTTGGAATGAGCTCCATGACTGAACCCAAAACACCTGGAAGCTGAAACCTTAAACCTCCCCCTCTGATCAGAGATGGCTTTTCTCTTTTCACAAAGATGTCTTCCTTGACGCCCCTTTCCTTTCAAACCATCTGTGCAAAATTTGACTCACATCACCCTCTGGAAAATAAACTTTCTGTCATCAGAACTCTGAGTTACCAGCTGACAATATTCCCTCAATTACAGAGGAGAAATGAAAAGATCCAAAACATGTTAGGAAACTACTTGAAGCGTCTGGTTATCCAAACCGGGCGAATGATGAGTCGGCGAAAAAACAACCAGCAGGAAGAACAACAAGAGAGAGAAATGCAAAAACATGTCAGGGATTTCTGAGAAACCTAACAACACACTCAGACGAAAACTGCTTCATCCTAAAGACAGAGCACGCAAACAACAACTACACAAACATGCAGCTCCAGGCAAGATTCAGCTGAACACTTTTAAGAACTTTTTAAACCAGTTTTCAGATTTTGGACAGAGAGGACAGATGGTTTGAAAGAGGCGTCAAGGAAGCCATCTTTGTGAAAAGAGAAAAGCCATCACTGATCAGAGGGGGAGGATTGAGGTTTCAGCTTCCAAGCGTTTACAATTCAGTCATGGAGCTGATTCCAAAGAAATTACGTAATATTATGATTCAAAAGACCAATCGCATGCTCAACAAAAAGCCCCAACAATCCAGAACAAGAAGAGGTGGTTATTTTGTTAAAATCTGACTTGGAACATGTGCAGAAAGATGGACCTCTATGCTGCTTAAATACATCTCCGCTGAGACTAGAGGCTGCGCTGCTGTGAGCCAATAACAATAAAAAGGACACTGGGATAGGTGTTGAAACGTCTAGAGTTATAAGTACAGGATACAGGATTTATAACGATTAACTATATGTACAAAATATCGCACCCAGCATGGCGGGAATAAATAAAAATGAAACTTTTAATGGCATAAAAATAAACAAGTACGAGTGCAACAAAGATCTTTCTATAGCATCTTGTAGTTAAAGTGACTAATTTCAATGCAGTTTCCATAGGTTTAGGTATTACCTGCTTAATTAAATGTGATTAAAGTCAAATTAATTAAGGCTTTCGCACAAAGTGCATCATAATAGGCTGTCATTTAAATGTGGCGGGAAGACGTAGCAGACAGAAACCTGAAGAGCATTTTAATGTACTTTTTTTTCCTTTTCCAATTCCTACTCTTAAACTTAAATGACATCAGTACTTTGGACGATTCAAAACCTAAACTTCGACCACCAGTCCCACAGGTTAGCCTCAGTGTTTGAGCTGAAGCAGTAGTGCAGACAGCACTGAAGCCAAACGGACTTAAAAACACAAATAAAGAGACGCAAACTCTACATGCTGCTGCAGAAACGCTGACAGAGATGTGATTTTAGAGGAGAACTGTACTAACTTCTGTCAAGAGCTTTAGGAAAATAAAAAGGATCAAATCATAAAAAATGTGCTTTTACTAAACAATATTAACAAAGAAATGTTATTAAAGTGGAAGTGTCAGTGTTTCCACCTTTTTCAAAACTAGTATTCAGCATCAGTCCGTTCGCCCCGTCCTTCGGCTCTGGTTCCTCTTCAACCTGGAAGCTACAGAATTCCTCCAGTTCCTGTTTAACCTGTAGAAGTTCTGGTTCATTCTGTTTCGCACTGAAAGTTTTCTCCTGGTCACAGAACGGCTGCTCAGCAGAGACTTTCTCCTCCATACGGACGCTTTGCTGACAGAAGTCTGTGAAATGAAATGGATTAACAGAGAAGTGGATCAGGAAGTTACGTTTATTTTAAAAGCAATTCTAGAAGATGGAAAAACACAAACACATAGAAAAACAGGGCAATAAATAAACACGTGAGTGAATTCATAAAATAATAAAATGATTGGAAACCAATGAAGAGCAGATAAAACCAAAGTGATGTGGGTTATTCTAGATGAAGTGGTAAAGAGTCCGTCTGCAGAAATTTCTACCATCTAATGTCTGTTTAAAGCTGACTTGTTAAAACCAATAAAAACAGAATTGCAATGATCGAAGCGAGAAAACCTGGATGATCATTTCAAGATCTGATTTTGAAACCATTCTTTAACTTTAGAGCCATTTCTGTGATAAAAAAAAACCCCAGCTCTTTGGTCATTAGGTGGGATGACCCTCCATGCAAACAGTGTGATCAAACACCACCCAGAAAACACCAAGAATAAAACAATCAGAGGGTTTTTTTGGGATATTATTGGTTTATCTGCAGTTTGTCTATAGGTCCGTGTTTGCTTGTTACACTTAATCATTTCAGAGGAATAAAGACTAATATTGGTCTAAAATTTAAATGTGAAGTCAAAATACACAATAGAACATAACAAAATTGTATTTTTTTTTTTATTCTTATTAAAATGCCAAGAAATCAATTTTTGAAACTTTTTGAGTTCATTTTGGGGGTTACTTTATGTTAAAAGTAGTATTTTTCCTTAAATAGCTTTCTTTATTGTTTGATAAGAGAAAACCTTCAAATGCCTTTACAGTATATTGATGCTTATATTTTTAAATTAACAACATATCCAACAAAAATGTGCTTTTAAACTGCATCTCATTCAGATAATTTGAAAAGAGCTGTGATTGAGGCCTAACTCAACTGGCTCTAAATAGATATATGTGTTTGTGTGTGTGTGAAAAAGGCTCGTTGTTAATAAAAGAAGCTAACCAGACGTCTTTGATTTTTAGATTAATGTTATAATTAGATCCATATATTATAAATAAATCCATATATGAAGCTAAAGTCACATCCTTCCATACCGATTTTGTCCAGCTTTATTTGTGGTTTCCAGTAGGCATCCAGCTGTCTGATCGTTTCCTCATATCGAAAGATAGTCTTTTCAAACTCTGAGAATATTTCTTCTGCAGCAGCAGTTAGTATTTCTTTGATAAACTCTTTAAACTGTCCAGACTGAGGCATGATTACTGAATATCAAAGTAAACAACGGAGAAAAGAAAACCTAATCCAACTGTGGTACCACTTTGCGCCTGCGCACTATCTTCTTCTTCATACTCCGCTATTGTTTAATGGCGGTTAGCAAACAATTTAAAAGTACCTTACCGCCACCTACTGGAGAAGAGTGTGAACGAAAAAAACAGCAAATGTTAAAAAAAAACATTTGATCCCATCAAACAAATTACATTTTCTTAAAATATAAAATGTTAACTCATAGCTTGTACCTCTCCAGCCTTTTTGAAAAGATCAATAATTTTGACTGATATTGATATATTTAGGAACAGACTGTTCAGTTCTGTCTCTCAGTCTTTTCTGTTAAAATTTCATGTTTCAGGAACTCTGACCACAAAACATAACAAATAAAATAATAACAGCCTAATGTTAACTTATTCTAATAACTATGAAGCTTTTCCACTAACAGTCAATAAAAACACAACTTTTAAGATTCGAATATTACATTGGATGAATGCAAAAAGACTGTTTTAATATAGAAACTGACACTTAATCGAAAGTAAATACCTCATTAAAGGTTGTTGCGGTTTTTTTGTTTGTTTTTGTTTTTAAACAGTACTTTCAGATCTTGTTCAGTTGGATATTTTTCAGGTGGTCCCACCTTTTCCTCAATCCCCCTCCGTTTGATTCGTGTTGGATTCTACAATGGGGAGATATCAGCATCTCTATGCTTTAAAGCTGGTTTTACGCTCTTTACCTCAAAGCCTGTATTTGGTGTACGTTAAACTGCTTTCTGCTATTCAGAAATACTACTTTAGCCTCATATGCACAAATGCCTTCAATCTAGAGGTGCTTGTCTTTGATGCTTTTCCTTTCTCAAACCTTTTTCTAACATTTTTTTTTCTTTATTTTCCTTTTCTTAAGAAGAAGAAGCAAATATTTACTCTTTTACCTGCCATGAAGGTTAAACATCTTTTTCTGATTGATTAGGAACTTTCATTTAAACTGTAGCAAGAGCCTGCTGTCGACCACATGATGATATTTGGGGTTTCTTTTACTAATTTTTATGACCCACTATCTTAGATAGTGTTAGTGGGTGAGGTCAAGGCAGTAAAGTGCTTACAAAAACATAGGAGAACATCTTTGTTTTGGCTTTAATAGGAGCACAACATGATATTGCATGAAAAAAACTGTTTTATTTAAAATGCAAAAGTTCATATAACTTGACATGATATTCCTTTAGTCATAGCCTATATGAAATTGCAACGGTTTCCATAGCTTATTACCTTTTTGGGGATAAATAACTTTTTAAGAATATGATTTTAATATATGATTTTAACCAATATTGTCTTTGGTTTGTAGTGTCTGATGATGAACTGATGGAGGTGATGTAGAAAAAGAATCAGGTGTTTTTTTTTCCTCCCCTGCAAACGCTCCTCTTTGACTCCACACATTCCTGCAGATAACATTGTGTCCACCCTCCCAAGGGCATGACGTAGGTTGGCACAGATTAGTCTAGATGCTCAGATACTTATATAAATACCATCAGACCTAAAATCCTATCACTGTATTTACAGGAAATGTTAAAAATTACTAATGTAACGTATACTTTCAGATCACAGTCAGTGAATGTTCAGGTTTTAGCAATTTGATTTATTATTTTTAATCTAACAACTATTTATTGCCAATATTATATAGCCAATGTTTTCTAAATCAGAAAATGTGATCCTGGACTCAAATTGTATTCTTTTTCTTGGTCAAAAGTAATGTATATTGGTATGGTCTTTAAAAACCAGCAGTAAAATGTAAGGATTACTAACTTTAAGATGGAGAAATCTCAAAACATCCTAATACGTTTGACAACGTGAGGGAATGATTACTGTTTATAACTGAAAACAGAAGCTAATGTCTAAGATTGTCAACAAAAGCTAGTTGAAAGGACAGAGAAGATGACATTGCATTCCATCGCAACAACGTTTGCATCCAGTGAAAAGTAAAACAATGTCAGTTTTCCATGATATATCTATTTATTTACTTAGACTAGATTTATACATGGAATGTGAGAAAAAGCTCACGGTTGAATGTTTTTTTTAAGCTAAATAACGACAAGTGGTCAAATCTGATACATCCAAAATGAACAGTCCACAGAATTATATTTCTCTGTTAATATTGCTGACGTATAAATAATATTTCTCAATTTCTTTTCAAGAAATTTGCATCATGTACAATCCCATGATCCAAAGCATAGGATAAGTATATGAGAGAGTATGTTGACAGCTGTATATATGTCATTATATTTGTTCCAAACATTATAAGTAATCTTAATTTAGACTAAATTATTAAACCAACGGAAAAATTTTCCAGTATCAAGGTAAACCTTCATGGTTAAAGTCTAAGTGTATTGACTGTTCATTATAAATTGTAAGTATTTACAGACTTTTAGTTAAATGTGAGACTTTAGATCACTTACTGATGAGAAACTAATTCATTGTAACAAGATACCTACTGGTTCTTTCACTCATTGTAGTATTTCAAGTTTGTTCTTATTCTGAAATTTGTATTTTTTATTATGGTTTACTATGTATGATAGTTGGGTTTGAATCCAGGCCTGGGGTCTTTCAGTGTGGAGTTTGAAGTTTATTTACCTTAATTACTGGGTTCTCTTTGGTTCAGCTCCTTCACACAATCCAAAAACATGGTTTCTGAAAATTTCCCTTAAGCTATGACTGCATGTGTGCATAGTTACATGCCCTATGTCTTTGGCTGATTTTCCACATGGATAATAGTAATCAAGGTGGGACTACAGCTGTCTGGAAAAGAACAACAAATCTCAAAAGTTGCACAAATGTAGTGAACGTCTGACGCTCTTCATTAAAAAAAACCTAAAACATACAAACATGAGTACATTTGCACGTGTCAAAAACAGTACAAGTGAAAAAAGAAAACTTTAGTCTTATTTTTTGCTAAACTCTGTGAGGAGAATGTCCTGCAAAGGATTGTGGGAAACTATATGCAGTGGACAGGAACATCAGGAGGTCCTTACGCTACATGAATCATCAATAGGAATCATCCTGCTTCTTCTTCTTCCTACGTCCTTCCTCACTGCCAGCACTATTCGTGCATCACTCATCATGGATGCTCTTCTACTTTCCTAAAGTATCCCTACTGATGGGCGGCTTGTGTTGCCTAGCAACTTGTCCAGCATGTGCCCCACCTGTGACCCTACAAAGACAAGGAAGCATAGATGGTTGATTTTTCTCATTATCTCAGCTCTCCAGCAGTCTCTCATCTGCTCATTTACTCACCTGCCCCTCATTCTAGCGATCAATCTTCTCAGCTTATGTAGTTCTTTGTTTCTGTAGAGAGTTTTACTTCCCCTGTTTCGTAATATGCTGTGATAAAGTCCTATAATAAAGTGCCTCTTTACGTGAAAGTAACAGAGGTCACATAAGGATATTGTGCATGTTTAAATTCCTGCATATAAAGTCTTCTTATGTAAGCATGTGAAAATCATCTGACCGGGGGTTTTCTTTGCCAGCTATTACTACCCTAATATGTTAGGGGGTCTAATCTGCATGGAGAATTTGACCCAACCTGAAACTAGCAACGGTAGAGGCAGACAGAGGGTCAGAATCTGCTGCTCCTAGGATGCAAAAACTCAGCATTTTATGGAGTCCTGCTCTACTGTTTGAAATTCAAGGATCACAAAACAGTCAGAACTAAAGTTAAGCAGGTTAAGAATAAGCTTCTGAAGTTATTACATCCAAGATTTAAGATTTCCAGCTGGGATCAGCTGCAAATGTGTTAAGCTAGCAAGTGATTGGCATGTTAATAAAGCATGGCCATTTATTTTATTGTAACAACTGTTCAGGTTTGAATGTGTACATAAACCACGCCTCACTGACATTTTAATAAAATAGATGTTTTACTGCACTTTATGTTTTACTTTTACTCAAGTCGTATAATTGCGACTTACTTAAATACAATTTCTGGGAACTCTAACCCTGGAAGTAAGTTTACTATAAAACACACAGGCTTTTTTAACCAGAAATGTCCAAGAGAGACACTTGGTTTATGTTAAAGTTCTTTTTTTATTTTTTAACATCCTTTTTGTAGTTTTATTATTTTCCATTTGCTGAGCCTGATGTGGCAAATGGAGGACAAGTGAACATGCAGTCAACAGTATGCATTGTCACTGAAAGTACTCTTTGCACAAATGTAATTACCTACTGTGAAGTATTGGCTGCACGAGTTTGATGTTGAGAAAACTGAATATTAGTAAAACTGCAGTTTGTTGTTTTATAATTATTATTTGTTTGTTTTTATTTTATTTTAGGTTTTATAATTTTTTGTGAGAAATTCCAGCATAATCTGCCGATAATAAGCCTGGTTCTGCTGGAGGCTTCACACAGTTTTCCTCTCCACTGTTACTGCATGCATGCTCAGTATGAAGGAACGGTGGAAAGTCAACTAAACAATGTAGAATGACTGTTCACTACTCATCCAAGGATCCATTTATTCCTCATCCAGGAGGAATAAATGCAAGTTGGTGACTTAATGCTATTTTCTGGTTTTCCTTAGATAGAAACACTTTAACCAGATTAACAGCATCGTTTGATAACTAGAATCATTCATGATCGATGTATTTGACTTGGAATCTACCTGTAGGATTCGATTGAATTGTGTTTTTGTTTTTCTTTTCTGAAGAAATTTGATACAAGATATGGTGAAGTTTGGGGTTAAAAAAATTAAACTAAAGTGAAAATTAAACTATAGGTTAAATAGGTTTTATATTTCATGTCTATGTTACCACATGATATAAAATAAATAACCAAACTCACTAATAATCACTTATCGACTTTATTACTGACATGCAGAACAGATTATTGAAAAAGATGATTTTTATATTATTGAATGATTGAAATATTTTAGACACTAACAACATATGGTAGCTGGATTTAGTAGCGTTCCTGGTCTAGCCACGCATGCAGCTCATGGTCTATGGTTGTCGACTCAACATGAACGACTTCCTCCTTTTCTTCCTGTGAAACTGTGCTCTTGCTCTCTCAATAGAAAACTGAAGTGGACTCATGGATGGAGCTGCCAAGGTGGTCACCCAGGACTTGTAGGATCTGACCTCAGCTGGTGATACTGGAAGTATCTCTGGGTCATTTGGTTTTGAATCCGAATTTTTCTGCCATGTGCTCAGAGGAACATGGAGATTTGTCCTCACGGTGGGGGTGGCTGTTGTAAAAAGCCTCCATTCATTGCGAGTGTCCAGGTCTTGCAGGGCAGCAGTGCTCACAGGACCGTTCTGTGTAACCAGGGTGTGGGGAGTAATGAGAACAGGGTTCACATCCACAGGGCCGGAGGGAAGAACGGCTGTTTTCCTCCTTCTGTTTCTCTGCTCTCTCTCTTTTGACCTTCGTCTTTTCAGAGCACTAAAGTTTGGGCTGAGAGCTGTAACCTGGCTGTGCGGTCTGTAAAATGGTGTGTTTAAAAGCGGTAGCTCTGTGGTAAGGACTGGTGCCTTGGTGGGTGAGCGGGTAAGAGGGAAAACAGTCAAGCTGTCTGCAGAGGAATTCTGCGGATCAGAGTGAACAATGGGAGCGTCAGAGCTGACTTTCTTTCTTTTCTTTTTCCCCTCTTTGTCTCCTCTCTCCTTTGACCTGCTCCTTTGCACTTTGGGGACTACAATGGGAATAGTGGCTGTGCTTGTTTTCGTGGAGCTATGTTGCTCCGATCTTGCATTTTGCTTTAAGTCAATAATATTTGGAACCGAGTCAGCTGACTTTAAACTAATGTCTTCAGGAGAAGGAGGAGGTGTCGTTTTCTTGTTTTTCTTTCTCTGACCGTCCTTTTGTCCTCTGGTTTTTGTTTTAGGGGGCCTAGCAGTCATCAGCCTCTCTGACAGAAAGACTTTCTCCTTGATCTCCTCAGTCTCTGACTCAGGCAGCATCTTCTGAACATTTCCAGGTGACATAATAGAAAGCGCCTCCTTATCCGCAGCAGGTTCATCTTTCATGACAGCGTTGGAGCGCTCGTCTGTTCTCCTCAGCTCAAATTCTCTGTCCTCGACTCTGTTTGTGTTTATCCTTGATCCTTGTTTCTCGGACTCATTGAGGAAATTGCTCAGAGCCAAGACATCTTCTGCCTTGCTGCCAGGAGGTGGAACCACAGCTCCTTCCTCTGCTTTCACACCTGTCTCTGTTTTCTGCTTTCTCTTCCTCCCCTTTCCTTTACCCTTGTGCTTTTTGTTAGGTTTCTTTTTCTTCCCCATGTTCTTCCTCTTCTTTTTCTCTGAGGTTTGTGTCTCCTCCTTGTCAGAGTCAGCGTTGGAGCTTTGAGACGTGGAGACAGTGGCAAGCACCTTGATAAAGTCCTCGGCGGCCGTGACAACGTTTGTTAGTGAAGGCTCTGATATCGTACTCTGAGTGGGACTCTCCTGCTGCTCTTCCTCTACGCTCTCCGTGGACTCTTCATGCTTAGGTGGAGCCAATGTCAGCTCATCTATGACATCAATACCACCGTAGTCGTAAGGCACCGCTTCTCTCAGCACAGCAATGGGGAACTTCTCGTATCGCTTACACCTGCAGGACAAAGGAGAACAAAAGGAGGAAATGGATTATGCATTCGAAATGAGCTACAGCTCTGTAGGTAGCTGGACAGTGATACTTACAGGCCATACCAGTGCCGCTCAGCGCACTGTTCCTCATAGGCAAAGTCAAAGCAGGGAACACCGATGACGTTGAAAAAGGCCTGACCGACAACCCTGGAGGATGTGTCATTGACTTTCCTTAGACAAGCTTTCAACCTTTAGGGAAAAAACAAACCAAAAAAATAAAAGAAAATAAGTCATCTAAAAAAGCTTTAGGATGGGATGTGGAAAACAAGTGAGTCCAAAAAAATGTTTTTTCTTTGTATCTGACAGGCATCATCTACATCAATGGATCATTTTTTCTCTGATTACTGCTCTGCTTCAAACTTTGATGCACATATTTTCTTTTATTTTGTGTCTAATTAGTTTTAAGGGCATTTTTCAGAGATGACTGGCAAAGTTTTCAATATATATTTTTTTCTTTTCAGTAAAATCTACACCTATTTAGAGGTTCTATAAGGCGTTGTGTTGTATTTCATGAGGACCCACCTCTACTTAAGTCCACTGGGTACCCAAACACCACTGACCTGTTAATTGCTTGATCATTTTCTGATTTTAAAAATCTTTTTTAATACACTTCACTGCAAAGTCAATCAATGGATTAAATTACCAACACAGAGGGACACATTTTCTTAAATATTAAATCATTAACTTGAAATAAAATGCCTAAAACCTCCAGAACTTCCTGCAAATGATAAACGTTTCCAACATTACATCAAGTGTTTCTGTTACCTGCCTTTTCTAATGTTGTTTTTATGTTTTTCCTGTTCTGTATTTTCACCCAAGTTTTAACAAAACAAGAAACCAATAAAGGGTTTCACTCACTCATCATCACAGTCACAGTGGGAGAGAGAGTGCCACTTGAAATTGGTGTATCCGTAGTTTGATGAGAAGGCGTGGATGACATGAGCGCAGTGGTCATGAGTCCTGCAGCAGCTGTCTGTGTCTGCAAACTCTCCTGCAAATAAGAGGCCATTACTGAGTATATTAGATAGATAGATAGATAGATAGATAGATAGATAGATAGATAGATAGATAGATAGATAGATAGATAGATAGA
>JAUZNJ010028437.1:0-16092 GCA_034780135.1 Jordanella pulchra | reverse complement strand
GTGGGCAAGACACTGTTTGGATGGAGTAAAGAGTGGGTAGCAGTAGAGAAGCTGCAGAGAGGTGTGTTAAACTACAACTCTGCTTCCTGGTCTGCACCCTGGGCTGTCAATTAGGAGAATTGTTCTTAAAGTGAAAAAGTTTATGAACAACAGCGAGCACCCTCTTCTGAACGTTTTTAAACAATAATAGAGTTCTTCAGTAAGAGGCTTCTCCAGATCCAGAGCAGGAGACCGATACAGAAGATCCTTCCTGCCTACAGCTATTAACATCCATAACATCTGGTGAAGAGAAAACAGAAAATGAGTTACTACAACATTTTTTTTTCCCTTAGGGGCAAAGTATTTTGGAATTGATAACCTTGGTTTTTCACATTTGACAAACATTAAAATCTCAACCTATCATATTATGTTTTGGTCCTGAAGTGATTCTGGGAATGAATGTGACAGCTAACCACACAGCAGGATTATACCATATTGTAAAAATAAAAAAATATATAACAGAAAACAAAGGCAGCACTATGAATGCAGGTGCTGTAATCAAGCAGAAGCTTGTTTTCAGATGACCAGAAATCCCTCAATACAGTGAAATTGTTATGTCACTCTCTCAAGCCCTATTATAAAGTACAAGAATAAGAATAACTAGATGTAGTGTAGTAATGGCAAGAAATTGTCCTTCTGGTCTTTTTAGGTCTACAGCAAGTTTAACCATTCCATCAATTACTGACAGTTCTCTAGGTTTAACTGGAGCAAAGCAGTTGCTGCCAATCACACAAACATCACCTTGTTTGACACTTAATGTAATTATTTATAATTTAGAAAACTGTTCATCTGAAAGAAAGAAATCAACATTTAAAAACTGCGTGTTGTAATGATTCAAGTTAGCTTTCCTGGATACTGAATTCATTCATCTGACACTAACACTTTTTTCACAGCGGTCCACAAGGAATCTCAGTTGACCATTTATAAAATTTTATTTTAAATCAATTAGGTTTTTATTTTAAATAGCTTGGTGAAAGCTTTCTTTCAGACAATTCAATATGTGATTTAATATCAAAGATAGATCTTTTTTAGATCTGTTTTAGATCTGTGTCCTAGATCCAATTCTTAAATTATGAACACTAAAACACAGAGGAAAAGAGCTATCTGGGTAATAAGGTTCAACAAAGGTAATTTGCCAATAATCTTTTCATGTTGAAATGTATATATATAGTTTATGCAACTAGTCAGAGGTTATTCCTCATTTGTTACATTTTCACTCAGCTTGGAGAGTAAACGATTTGGGTCACAGTTGTGACACAAAGTGAGATTTATGGAAGTATATCAAATTAATAAACTGTAGCCAGCAGCAGAAAGGGGATGGGTGCATTAGATTAATTCACTTACATACATAATATTTGAGATACTGTTACTGCCAAAAGCTGTGTCAGTCTATTGCTTTTCAGACAGTTGCCCCTCAAGATAATAAAATATCTTTCACTAGATACAGATGAGACAGTATAAGACAACACTTAGGATATGAAATTTTGTTACCGTTTAAAGACGAGTTGTACAGCGTGTATAACACAGTAAATTTGCTTCTCCCTCAGAGTAAGTTATCACATAGCCGCCAATACTATTGCTCATTCAATGAGTACACCATTTCTTTAAAATATTAAATTGTGCCCACTAAGCAATTTCCCCCCACCCATTTCTTTTGTCTTAATAGTATTTTAAATCGCGTAATGGGAAGCAGGTGTGTTATATTTGGAGTTTTCATTGCAGGCCAACTTCGCACATATTGCTTGCCATGTCACCTCTATCAATTCTTGCTGTTTATCATAAGACATGCCATTAATTTTGGACAGCAGCGCCAAAAAAAAACACCCCCCCCCCCCCCCCCCCCCAAGTTAATTAGTTATGAAGCCAAGTTTCTCACTGTTTGTTGTAAAACAGACTGTTTATAACAACCTCTCTGAGTCTTAGGTAGTAACTGAGAAGTCCCCAAAATCAGAAAACCACAAAGAACAAATGCCTTCTGGCAAGGCCATCAGGACACAGACCCACCCAGCAACATAGCCTGGATATATGTATATATCTAGGGTGTGTAGCTGCATAAACATAAATTAACTCAATGCCATAATTTTAAATTAATCAATTAATTAGAAACCTTTTAACATGTTAAAGAAAATTCACGTGAGTAAATGCATTTTCTTATATAAATACTAAAGTCCCAAGCGAGAACTTTGGTTCTCACTTCTTTACTACAAGAGTAAATCTGATGCACAAGAAGCATCACAGGTGTTGGTCTAGTGAGGGTATTACTTGAGATGGTGGGTGTGGCCCTCCCTGTGTCTGCCCTCCTCGTGTCCACGGCCTGTGGTGCCTTTGGATCGCGTGCTGGTGTCGCCTTTTGTCCATGCTAGGCCTCGTAGAGCCATTCTGGGACTGCCCACACCTGCTATTAAAAACATTTTCCTTCTGAAGAAGCTCTGTGAATCCTTTACACACAAGCATATCCCTGCAATCTAATGCATGTTCACTGACACACTGAATACTAAGCTTCTTCACCATTCCTTTTTACTCTCTTCTTTTTTTCTTGCTGTTCTTCTTCTTGCTGTTATATTCTCTCTCTTGGTCTAATCCACACAGTCACCTCTGCCTTCTCCTCCACTCTAGTCCTCATCAACTCTCATCAGATCCACCAGCTCCCCTGACTATATATACCTGCCTCAGACCAGTAGCTGGTGCCAGATTATTACAAGCCTCAGTGAGTTTTGTCCAGCGTACCTTTCTGCCTGCTTGCCTGATTCTGAACTGTTTGCCTCATGATTCTCTGAGCCTGCCTGAACCTCTGTTGTACCCGTTTGTATTTTTGGTATTTTACCTGTTTTCTGTCTCTTGGACTACATCTTCGGATTCAGCCCTGGATTGTTCTCAGTCATCTGATCTTTTCCTGTCTCCATCTCTTTCTTTGTCTCCTTAGTTCTTAGTTCCCTCTTTCTTTCTCACCTACCTTTCCGTCTCAATGTCTGGTGTTTGTGATTTTACTTTTAATAAAGTTTCAAATACAAGTGTAACCCTATGACATAATGGTCTACTTGTGACTTGTGAAAACTGTTGAGCTACCATCTAGCTCATGGACATCTATTCCGAGAGCCATATTAGCAAAATAAGACACACACACACACACCCACACACACACACACACAAAAAGAGAATAAATCGTATAAGCATCATATAAAGCGCAATATAGGTAAGATGAACTGTAAATTACAGAATGCTTACTTTTTATGTTTTCTTATGAGGTTACATAGCGAAATAAAACACACAAATTATCTATGTCCTCACACTGCAAAAAACAGCAGTCTAATTGCTCAACATTTTCTTATAATTCAGCTTAGAAGTCAATTAATCTTTCAAAAAAGCCTTGTTTGATTTATTAAAGAATGTAGTTTCATTTGTGTTTTAGCTACATTTTATTAATTTTGTCAGAAAAAACACAAATGTTTTTGATTTTTTAGAGAAAGAATATCCATATATTAAACAAAAAACTATTCAGTTGTTGATGATCATTGGGATGATGTCTAACGCTTTATAGTGCACTCTCTGTAAACCCTTTCTGCTGTTCCCCTCTGGGATTAACATAACAATCGATTACAACTTGCATACAGATTCAGAAGAGCTTGCTTTTTGGATACTATCCTTACCACAACCTAGATTCAAACCTGGGTCTGCCTCATTATAAATATAGGCTTAGCCCACTAAACTATAGAGGGCCTTCTTAGCACATTATCCAAGCCTTAAAATACAATCAATCAAGTAGATGGCAAGTTATATGGCATTAGAATTAGGCTATTCTTTTGCACTATATATTTCAGTGCAACTGTTATTGTATTACAATAACCAAGACTGAAACATTGCTGTATTATTTTGGCCACAACTACAACCTAAATCAGATGAAAACAAAATACCTGGAAGGGAATCATTGAAGAGACAATACTTATCAGATGACTTTTAGATCATGTTCTAATTATTCTATTAAATAAATAAATAAATAAATGCATGGACACAATAGATTGCTTTATTGTATTACAAGATATTAGTTTTACAGAGCACAACATACTGTCATAAAAAGCATAACATTCATCGCTTAATGCCAAATTTCTCTGTTTGTATTGAAAGTATTTTGCTGAGGGCACTGACATTTTTATTAGATTTATCCAACTTTAAGTAATTTCATTTGCTATGCTTGCTGCAACATAATTTCAAGAGTCAGCAATGGAAAAGAGCCATCTGTTGGTAGAGTACTAAATTTTTCTGTCTTGATTACAAAATTTATAGATATGCAAAATTGATAGTAGCATTCCAGAAAACTTCCAAAGCCCTTTTTATTTTATCTCAGGAGACAAGAAAAGATTTCCTTAGCTTCGTATATTCTTTTTTGACATTTCTGTCACATGGATGCAATGTAGCTAACGCTGAATGTTTTTCTTCATTCTTTACCATCTAAGTAGCTGGTTGGCTTAACAGTCTGGATGTAAAAGTTGTCCTTCACCAATCCCAGTTGTGGGGTCTCCAAATTTGTCTATGGCGCTCTTGTCAATACTAAGCACAGAATCTTTCCATAACTTTTAGCCATGCTTCTATCCAAATTATAATAAATAAAATACAAATTGGATCACTGAACACTGATGGACCACTGTTTTAATAAATATGATGTCACTGGGCAAGTTGTGCTCACTTTATCATGTCAGCTAGCATTAGTGATGGTCCATATTGTATGTTTTTGGAACTAAATGAGCTTGTCAGGGACTCCCCATCAACCTTGACCCTCTAGCAATCCATATTAAGTCCACAGTCTCAAACCTTGGTTTAAAGATGAACAGTGATTTCAAACTTGATAGTCAAATAAGGGCCACAGCTAAGTGTAGTTTTTACTAGTTTAGAAAAATAGCAAAAATAAAACTGATTCATTTAAGACAGCAGAAGGAAACAGTAATCCATGCATTCATTCCTTCACAACTGGATTATTGTAATTCCCTTTATCTGGAAGTCAACTAGTCTTCTGGTGCGTCTGCATGCGGCTGCTTGTTTTCTCACAGGTACACGGGAAAGAGAGCACATCATCCAGGTCCAGGCTTCTCTTCACTGGCTGCCCATTGTTGAGAACGAGAATCTCAATCGATGAATCATAATTTGTATCGACACACGGAGCATAAAATCAGCCAAGAAAAGCATTCAGACTTTACTTATTTTATTAACTTTCAGCGCTGAAAGGAGACACTTTACCATTACATCCGAGAAGAGTTTCTAAAAAGTCTGTGCAGCGTCTGAAGAGAAAGAGGAGGGTAGCTGATTATATGGACGGAAGACACTCCCTGAAATCACACCACATCTCTGTGGCCTGATAAGTTTCTGTTTTCTCGTGAGAAATGGACCTTGATGTCTAACAGAGTCAAAAATGTAACTCTTTACTATGGGCCCTTTGTCTAACAGCATGTGACTCTTTCTCAGCCTTGGTAAAGCATCTCAACACATAATAGTAATCATAATGATTTAACTAATTTACTAATCTCAACACCATATATCTTAGAGTTGATTTTAAAATCTTTTTATCTTTAAGATTACAAACAGCCTTGGTCCACTTGCCTAATTTAATTCAGTACAATTCAAATATAAAATACTTTATCCCAAAGGAAAATTAAATGTAGTAACTCATATTTTTGTTTTCTCTTAACCAGTTGTTGTAGTTGTTGATAGTCTTGGGTGGGAGGGATCTTCTGTACCGGTCATTCTTGCACTGGATCTGGATAAACCTCTCACTTAGGACAATCTGTTGTTTAAAAATGTTCTAAAGAGAATTCTCTCTGTTGTCCATAATCTTCTTCACTTTATTTATAATTCTCCTTTTTAAAATAACCTCCAGAAGTTCCAGAGGAATTCCCAGAACATAACTGGCCTTCTTTAGTAACTTGTTGAGCTTTTTAAGTCATTTGCTCTGATGCTGTTAACCAAGCAGATCATTGGGGAAGAGATCACACTCTCCACAACAGACTTATAGAAGATATGTAGCATCTTTTTGCAAACACCAAAGGAACTTCCTTAGGAAATATAGTCTACTCTACTGCCCCCTGTGGTGCTCCTGTGCTGCTCACTACCCGATTAGACAGTTGACCCTACAGTCTAAAAAACTGTGATCTCTTTATCAGGTATTCTTTGATCCAGGCAATGATTGATACCTTGACCTGAGTCTTCTGGAATTTCTCACAAAGTAAGTCAGGCTGAACTATTTTAACTGGAGAAATCAAAGAACATGTTTCCATAGTGCTGTCTGCCTTGTCTAAATGACAGTGGATTTTGTTGAAGCAGGTGCATGATGGCATCTTCAACTCCAACCCCACAGAAATAAGCAAACTGTAGGTGGTCTTGATAGCTGCTTGCTTGTTTGTTGAGGTGAACCAAGATACGTAGTCTCTCTAGGACCTTCATGATGTGGGATGTCAGAGTAGCAGTTTTATAGTTACCAAGGACAGTTGGCTGAATCTTCTTTGGCATTGGAACAAAGCGGGAGGTCTTCAACATCACTGGAACTGTCTCTTGGGTCAGGCTAAGGTTAAAGTGGTGCTGCAGAATCTGACAGAGTTGCTCTGTAAATGCCTTCAGGACTCAATGGCTGGCACAATCAGGACCTGGTGACTTATTATAATTCAGTCTTTCCAGTTTATTTGAAAAGCAGATCAAGCAGCACCATGTTCTGATATGGTTGAAAGAAGATGGTCATGCTCCGTCTACCTTTCACCTGTCAATGATTTATGACTTTACTCTAAAACAGGTAAAACATTCTTGATAAAATCTGTGGGTAAAACATCAAGAAAGCAGGAAAAAGTGCTTTGCTTTCTTCTAAACCTTTGCAGTTTATTTGGAAGAATTGGGGCATTTTAACAGTTTATCCTAACTGGTGAAGGCACTGGTATTTTAGTTGATGTTGATGAACAGACTGCTTTTCTAAACCTTGTATTTTCTCAGTAAAGAACTTTGCAAAGTTCAAGAGTTCATCGACCATGAGAATATGAGCGTTTGTTAAACTGTCTACTGAGGCAAATAAGGTGCAAGAATTGTTAAGGTTTTTGTTGATAATCTCAAAGAAAGATTCTATTGCAGCTTTTAATTGTGAATTGCATCTGTGAAGGTTCTCTTTATAGATTTCATAGTTAAACTCCATTCTTTTGCTACCTCCGTTCAGTTTTTAGGCCCCACCTCATTTCACTTCTTACTGCTGGAGATTTGATTTGGAGGTGAAATGAAATAATTTTTCAGTGACAATTTTCAAAGGAATCATTGATGTCTGTAATTTTAGAATGAAAATCAACCATCTTATCTACTGGGTTACAGGATAGAGAGAAGGCAGATGGGTAAGCCTGGGTAAAATTATTAATTGTACTTTCCATGATAACACTTTCACTTATAAATTTTTTTTTTGTTTATTGGTTCAGTGGGAAAGATGATTCCAAATAAAGATGGTCTGACAGAGCAATATCCATTACAGAAACATTAGAAAAATGTAAACCTTTACTGATAACCAAGTCTAAAATATGTTCTCGATAATTAGTTGTCTGTTTAACATGTTGAGTTAAACTAGAATTTTTAAGTATATCACACAGTTCTTTTCCACCTTTGTCTTCAGGGTTGTAGACATGAACAAGTCATGGAAAAAAAGTTTGTTTTGGACTTCAGAGGGCTGTAAAAATACATAAACATGTTATCTGTTAATTCTGTCCACATTGTGTTGTTTCACTGGGTAACACTTACGTACCCACCTTCTAAATTATCACACTGATCTGACTTATTTAATTTATATTGGTTTTTAGTTTTTATTCAGTGAGAATGAAAGGGCCCCATAGATGATTTTTGCAAACAGACTGATTTTCAGTTTCATCTACATGTGGTTGACTTAAACTTAAAGAAAGCTAATTAAAAGAAAGGTTCGATTTTTTTATCAACCTATCTAAGTCGTTTTAATGCTGTAAATTTTGGTTCAGTCATCATTGAAACCAAAGCATTCAGATTGATATTTTAGGAAAAACTACAAACAATTTGTACCAGCTAATAATCCTCTGCTACTTTCAGATTCAGTATAATTAAAACCCACTGTAGCTTAAAGCAAAAAGCCCCTGGGTTCAATTCCCATTTTTTGTATGGATATTCTTCCTGTGCAAGTCTGGGATTGCTGCATGTATCCAACTTTTTCCCACAATGTGAAAACATGCGAAGTAAGTTAACAGTTAATAATTAAACAATTAAATTTTGAATGTGTACCTTGTTTACTCAAATCAAAATCAATTTGCCCTCAGAAAGAGAACCTTTACAAACAATTGTTTTAATGCCAGAGAGCACTATTGAGATATTTAATATTCAAACTCTGCTCTTTACCTAAATGTCAAAATAAAATTCCTTGATTTACTTGAGGCTTAGTCAGTGAAGCAGGCTTTTGTGGAGTGACGTAATTGTTGTCTTCTTTTCCTTTATATGCCCTTTAACATCTGAGAGAGCAACAATAGCTGTAAGCTGCTTTTGATAATTCTTACTGTGTGGGACACATGAACATGTATAAGGACATCACTTTCTAAGGCTTAAGCCTCACAAAGAGATTTTTCTTAGTCTCTATTATGTCCCCTCCTTGTTCCAAAGAGGACTTACCAGGGCCAAGCAATTCACTACCATGGTTGGCTCTATGAGGACATTTCAACCCTGAACTTTGAATTTTACAACAAATCTTGATGAACACATACAGTATGAGTTCCTATCAGAAGATTGGCACATGTTTAACATGTTGCTAGTGGTTACTTTGAAAACGGGATATCTGGAACTTAATGAACATTTTTAGAACATCCTTGGTTCTCAGAAAAAAACAAAAAACATCAGAATATAAGGTCTTAGAAAACAACAATCAAAAGTATAAGACACTTGTGCCTCAGTCAGTAAAGGCTGTGATACAACCTCGGAGGATTGTAGACTGATTATTTCACAGTGCTGCAATGAAGATTGTCCAAATTCAAAGAATCCTTAAAATTCATCATTTATCCTGGATTTAAGAGATATATCCTTTATGGCCTACCCTGGCCCATGATTCAATGTGAGTTGTTGTCAAGCAAACAAACAAGAAGCCATCAGAACCCCTTGCAGTTTGCTTATCACCATGGAGTTGACAATGCCATCATACACCTGCTAGTGATAGTGGCTACCCTAAGGAGCTGACTTCTGACTCCCTTCCCAGATCCACAGGGTGCAGAAAAATTTTTACTATAGCTCTTACCACATTGTTCCACGCTCAGTGATGGAGCTTTGATGGAACTTTTTTCTGCATGCAGACTTTTGGTTTTGGGCATGCGTACACTTTTAAGAAGGATTCTACCCGCAGTTTTATAAATGAGACCCCTGGAGTCCAGTGGTTGTGTACTTTACATCCAACACTTTGCATTGCACTTGGGGATGCATGGCCTAGATGCAGCTGCTTGACTATAGAAGCCCATTCTATGAAGCTCTCACCACACTGGTCTTGATCTAATCTGAAGGCAACATGAAGTTTGGAGATGTGTAGCGACTGACTCTGCAGAAAGTTGGCTACCTATTTACTAAATGTGTTTCAGCATTTGTTAACCTCACTCTTGTTGTCTAAAACTTTCATTTTCTTTAGATACAGCTGATAGTTAAATGTGAAATATAGGAGAGAGGAAATCTCACAACTGAACTTGTTGCATAGGTGGCATCCTATTAAAGTTCCATACCAGAATTCACTGAACTCCTGTGAGCTACATATTATTTCACAAATGTTTGTAACCACAGTCTGCTTGCCAAGGTGCTTGATTTTATATACCTGTTGTGCAATTATGATATATCCAACTCTTATGGGTGGCAAATATGTTATTTAATTAGATAATTTGAACCGTCAAATATTGGTCTGTGATCACACGCCAAACTAGCTGTGTGGTAATACAACAAATGAACACTATGGAACCATCAAGTCAAAGATCTGGTGAAAATACACCAATTCTCTTTAATTCTTAAAGATAATCAATTCTTATTAAAGAGAATTGAAGGCTGTGGATATGATTCAGAAATTACAAGAGGTATAGATATTTGAGAAAGGCAATGTGAATACAGTGTAAGATCATTGACAGCTAAACCAAAATCTTTAAATTACAATCCTTAAAGATTGCTGTTGTCAAAATTATATATTTTTTATTTTTTGTCTACAGATTTAGATGATTTTAACTGTCATGCAGTTATGATTTTTCACAAAGGCATGTTATTTCTCTCAGATCCCAAATCAGTTGCTTAGAATTGTAAAACCATTTCAGGTTTCAGCAGGTAAATTGATCTGTCTGAGAAATTGTTAAACAGACCACTGTCCATAGCTGCAGGCACTACTGGGAAATCATACCATTGTCCTCGGCAATGACATGAATGACTGCCCCTGAAGCTGCATAGAGAACTCTAATCAGGTGAAATGATAGAGGAGAAGTGAAGATTTGTATGGTGCAGACTGCAGTAAGTTTAAGAAATTCATGATGTTGCCGACAATGTTTACTCTTCCCTGTGATTATAGCAAGGATTGCAGATTGTTGGTCAAATACTTCAGTGCAAATACATCTTCAAGACCTGAATTAGGTCTTTTGTGAGGTAGATTTATTTTCTTTACCTGGAAAAACTGCTGAAATAAATAAAGGTTTATTTTACTTCAATAAAACTAATAAGATTAAAAAAGTTGGACAGAAACAAATATTTTAAAATGCACCTTTTAAGTTTTTATCTTCCAAGTGGAATGCATTTCTTTGGAAAAAAAAAAACGATAAAGCAGCTATCGGGCTTTCTGTATAGCAAAATTTTTTGCTATAAAACACACATTTTATGAGAGCACAAATACTGTACCTAACCATACTCTTGAGCACCTGGATGACTTATCGAACAAGAAAGCATATGGGATCTTTTAGTCATTGAGACAAAATATGGACTCATCTCATGGCGTCAAAGATGAAATGCGTTTTATTTATTTATTTTGCAAGGGAAACTTTTGTATTAATCAGGTTTACCCAATTTATCAACATAGCTAGATTAGTAAAAAATAAGTATTCTAAAGAAACCCAGCAGATTATGTTAAGGTGTGATAGTGAACACTTCTTACATTGAGTCATTTGCTTGGCATTAATACCTGATATCAGGCATGCATGTTGTGATGAGGGAAAGGAAAAATCTCCTTTAACAGGAGCAAACTTCCACAAGAACAAAGCATACAGATCAAGGAACAAAAAGGACCTGTTTTAACGGTACTTTCTTTGCGAGAAAAGTGAAACATTAGTTGCAGTAGTTGCCTCTGTAGTAGCTTAATCTAGGACAGAGTTCTTCAATCCCAGTCCACATAGCCCACTGTCCAGCATCTTTTAGGAGTTCTCCAACCTCCACATACCTGCATTAAATGAATATGTTATTAACAGATCGCTTCAGCTTTTTGCTGAGGAGTAAATGCTATAATGAGAGAGTCAGAGTTAATAGCAGAAAAACTGCACTAAGGCTACATTCACATTGTAGACCTTAATGCTGAATTCCATTTTTTTTTTGTGAAATCCATTTTTTCTATGGCCATGCACAGTTACAAATATATGCGACTTGTATGTGATCTCCGGTGGGAACTGCATTCTTACAACTTAAGTACCTTAACTTTAGTAGTATGCAATGGCATCACAAGTGAGTGTGCTCTGTGTTTACAGAAGTATACATGGTTGGTAGTGCTGGAGCACATCTTGCAATCTTTCATTTCTTACCCAACATCAGCCAGTGGATTAACAACGCAATTCTTTCAGGAAGTCGAAAGCATAGACTACTTCCCCATTATCGTCCACCATGGCTGTTGTTTTTCTTCCCCCTTCTGCATAGCAAGACACAGAATAGTGACTGTTGTTGATGTTCAGGTCGGATGACTGCGACCCGGCCGTTTAGACACAGATTGCATTGAAAAGATCAGTGGTGTAAGATCAGACCTTGGGTTGCATTTGTAAAAATCATATCTGTGTTATTCAGACTGTCATGAAAAAATCAGATACAGGTTAAATATGGGCAAAAAAAATCGGATTTGGGTCACTTCAGGGTGCAGTCTAAACATAGCCTAAGTGTATGAAAGTCATACTTGTTTCCTCAATTTCTGCTTCTGCACCTACATCAAATGACTGAATTACCTCCTCAATACTATGCAGTCAAGTTCTCCAGAGTCCTGCTAATAACCTAATTATATGACTCAGATCTGTTTAAGCAGAGGCACATCTAAAAGATTCAGGACTCCAGCCACAGGTCCCTCATTGAGGAAGCCTCCTCTAAAGCAAAGAAGATGAACAAAGATTTTTGTTTTATTGCCTAAATCTGCTTTTAACAATTAATAACACCTCAATAATGGACTCGTTTGATGGGTCCTTGGTATTCATGATAGTTTTTATTTTAATGTTCTCTGATAGGTGTTAATTGATCAGCTCTATTTATATTAAGATCAGCATACCCGCCAGAGGACACTTTTTTTATTAACAGTGATTTGTCAAGGTAGTTGAAGGCACATCAATACGCGCCAAGGGATTTTTGTTGACTTGAAAAATTATTTTACATACCACAAATAAGTCTAGTACTTGAATTAAAACTTACACAATGTTGATTGTAACTGGAATTCAAATCAAGAGATTCAATTCAGCAGCTTTTAGCCAGCCAATAAAATTATACAGATTTGATCACATGGCACATGAGTATGATTTAGCTGGAAGTGGAGCATACACTAGTCATCAGATTCAACTTGGGGACTGCAGCTGATTTTTTGTTTTTTGTTTTTTTTTTTTTGGAACTGGGGCAGTACCTGTCAATTGGTCAAAACTGCAGACTACAGAAATTGCCATGGTGATGAAGATGAAAAACATACCATGAAGGAAACTCTACAATTATTTTAACTCTGGGCAGATTAATTTTGTAGCTAACTAACCAAAGAAAAGGTTGTCAGCTGTTTTTTTTTTTTTTTTTTTTTTTTTTTTTTTTTTTTTTAAGAGCGTAAAAACATTCTCTTTTTGGAAAACACTGACTCCCACCAAAACTGTGAAAAAGAAAATGGCCCCATCTTTATATCATTATGGATAGCACTAAGAATTGGTATGACCATGTCAATTATAAAGTGAATTTCTTTGACCAAATACTTACAAACTTGAATGTTCAAAAGAAATCATCAAATAAGTTAAGATTAATTTCAATGTACAAATTCATTAAAATATGTGATAATATGGGCATAAATGTCACAATTTCAAAACTGGACACTATCTAGACCTCCTCCCAGTGTATGGTTTGTAAACTTGTGAACTATGAAAGACTGGTCAAGGTTTTATGATATGATCTTGTCTGTTTAAAAGTACAGTGAGTAATAATTACAGGGTTTTACTAACATAAGTGTAATATATCATCTATAAGTAGGTTATTTATTATCACATATGAACTTGAAGTCTCAGTCTTTGTTTGCTTTGCCTTAGAAATTGCTATTTATAAATATGTAGGTGTGGGTTTGCATTTTTGTAGGCATATATCTTTTGCACCACAGCAGTGCAGACCTGACAAACTAGTGTTAGGGTCCTGGCAATTTGTGAAATTGACAACTGACTGTAGCCAGTTGTCAATTTCTATGAAAACAGGCTCTTTGAAAACCTAACCTTAGGATTCAATATGACTGATTTTTCTTCAAACCTTTTTAATCCCTTTATTCAGACTGATCTGTAAAGGGGTTAGATGAAAATCTTCGCTATAATATATTAGGGATGAAAAATGACAAAACTAAAACTGAATATATTAATAAATGAATAGACATATAAATGTATAAATAAATAAATGAATATAAAAATAAATAAATGCACCAATAATTGTGAAAATAAATAAATGAATAAATATAAAATCAAATAAATACACTGATGAATTATCATATTAATATACTGGACTGGTGTCAAAATTCCTCTTTAATCCCTTACATGTCCAAACGACTCGTTCTTTGAAACTCATTTAAAAGGGATCCTTAATTTCCCATCAGTCATTGCAGGTCAATGCTGATTGGTTAGCACAGACAGAAATGGTGGACAATGGTGGCAAAATCTGGTAGAAAAAAAACTCAATATTTTACTTTATAAGACCCAAAATAAACACTGAAGATGTTTTTAGATGAGAATGTCACTTTGTTCAAATCAAATCTGCCCAGTTGATAACATTTTTAATAAATTTCAAAAAAAGAGCTCCAACATTTTCTGGAACTGAAATCTGACAACTTTTTTCCTTATACTCGAGAACTGATGACGTTTTCCAAAAAACAGAAAACTTGTTTTTCCCAGAGAACTGATAACTGTCTTCCTGAGAACTGAGGATGTCCTAAAATGTGCACCATACGCACCAGTCAAAAAAAAAAAAAATCCCTTTGTTGACACCTTGTGAAATGGTTCACTGATCTGACGAACAATTGTCTTTCACAATCAGTGGCTACTCCCTCCCCTTACCCACTACTCAATCCATGTGCTTATGCCCATGGAGGGTTAGCAACATTTAGTCCCATCTGAAAACAATTATGTAGGACTGTGAGGACTGTGACTATTGCTCACTTAAGCAGCACCAAATAGCGGTCTGCATGCAGGTATGAGCCTGTAATAGTTAGGTTTATAGTAAGGGTTACGTTTAGGCTGGTGAAATAGGTTAGGAAAGAATACTAGTCAATAGAAAATTAAAAATTAACAAGAAAGTTAAATGTGGTTGCTTGTGTGTGTATATGCATGTGTGGAATATGTACTTTTAGGCTAAGGAGTGTTTCTTTGTGTGTTATAGTGTTTAAGTAATACAATGTGTTTTTGTGTCTGTTAAGAAGTGTGTATGTGTGCACATTTTTGGCTTTCTTACAACATAAACAAACCTACCCATTTAGGCAGTAGCTTTGCTTGATTAAACACATAATCTGAAGCAATGTGTTGTTGTTGTTGCAGCAGCTATGCCCAAGAACAATTATAAGTTATTTATCATAATTAGAGATAATTGTCTGAACATCTCTTCAGTGATAATGAATGAGCTCTACTAAGGCCAGCATGTTGGTCAGCAATAGAACATTGAGCTTCCTTGTCTATAATGTCTGCAATTAATCTTAGTCAGCTCTTGACTCAGCCTGTGATGAAGAGGTCACTTACAGAAGCATACAATAGCAGACTCAATCTAATCCCTATTTTAGATATATGGCTTCCAGTTAAAACAATGTATCTCTAAATCTAAATCAAACTAAAAAAAAGCTTAAAACGATGCTTGTTTGTATAGTTTTCATGTTACTTTAACTCAAACTGATGAGGTATTCAAGACATTAAACATATCCTAAAAACTGTGGGATACAGGTACCTTTAAATATCTAGGACAGCTAAAAATATGAGGTCTACTTTAAGTGTCCGACAGCCTCGATATGTCTGTTGCTTTGAAAGAAAGTCCTTTGTTAGGTTCTTACATGTTTTACATTTTATTTCTTTTTATTGATATGCTCTGACAAGATTATTTGTATTATCACTGATTGTACAGTTTACATTGTTTCAGATAATATTACCATACTTTTCTCTGTAATTTAGTTTACAAATCCCTGTGATTCATGTTTCGGATTACACGATTTTTTGGTTGCTTGCAATTACTTGTCGCTAAAGAATTGCTGAATTTTTATTTTGATGAAAACACAAGATAAAAATTCAGCAATTGATGATGATTGACAACTTTATTGTCACCAAACTATATTGGCTGGCTTAAGACAAATGTGGATTGAAGAATCTGGTTTCTGAACAGTATGTAACTAAACTTGTGACCAACATTAGGAAAAGGTGGACGGTTGTTGAGATTATGTGTGGTTCTTTCCCCTTCCACTAAAATCCATGTTTTTTTACAGAATAACAACATTTACAATTTCTTTTGAGTTTTAATCATTCAATCCATTATAAAAACTCAAACAACTGTCAATACCAGGATAGGCAGTTCATTTATTTTTTTTCAAAAAACATTGTGTAAGTGAAAAAAAAATAATTTTTCCTACTCTTAGTGCAA
>JAUZNJ010028436.1:0-16093 GCA_034780135.1 Jordanella pulchra | reverse complement strand
CCTCTTTCATACCCCCTTTCCTGTCAACCTACTGTCAGAAAAACGAGCCACTAGTGCCGTAAAAAGCTAAAAAAAAAAATTCAATAAAAATACAGGTTTGAAATATTAGGTCTGAGCAAACTCTGGAGACCTCATTCGAACATAACCTGTAGTGTATTGTGTGTACCTGTCACAAAGAAAAAAAACAACTGAAAACCGTGGACATGGTTCTATTGTGCTATATTTCTGTTCCTTTAGATGGCATCTATGGAGGGCATTTGTTTTCATTATTGTTGCAAACAAGCAACATGCTTTGTAAGTGTAAATGAAAAAAAAATAGAAATTCGACTTTAAAAAAAATGTAATTACAAAAAAGGTTTTGAAATGAAGATGAAATTTGTTGAAGTGTTTCATTTCTGTTCATTGTTTATTTTTCAACATTTTTTATTTTCAAATTTCTCTTTTTCTGATTAAGTTTTGCCTATTTCATTTTTTTCAAAGTGCGTTTTCCAGGTAACATGACAGGAAGGAAGGAAAATAGAACTTTATTGGGAAAACGTGATCTTTGAAGCACAATTTGAAAAGAATGCAATTTTTAAAACTCCATCTTTACAAACAAGAGAAATTTGAAAAAAAAAAATCAAAGCTTTTTTCATGGATCAAATTTTTTAAGTTTATTTACAAAATATGTTCCTTTTTTTAGCCAAAATAATGGAACAAAATTCACTCCATATCATCCAAGCTCTTTCAAGTGTGACATTGGTAGTTTTTCTCATATATGATTAACTGATCTAGAAACCATCTGGGGGGGTTCACATGGGTGCACCACACTCACAGGTTTTTTTTTTGCCCTCAGCCATGTGAAAGCTATCTGACTAAAGGTCGGTATACAAATAAAAGATCCAGTGAAATGCACACAGCAGCAGGAGCTTCACACATGCTGCTGCAGCCGACCTCAGGCACCAGGGACGCCATAATGCATCGGGGCAGGCTAAGCTGTCTCAAGCTGTGTTTATAAAGAAGAGAGAGGTTTATAAAACACGAGCACTTGGTCCTTTCCTTCTCATTCACATTACAGAGTGAAGATGAAGACATTGTTTTCTTCAAGCACATTCCACCACGAAGGGAGGAGACACTTGTGCAGCGGTCAGTGAGATGTGCTTTTTGCCAGGAAGGCTTTGTCAGCTTAAAAGTCTTTGACAGCAACTGTGCTCCTCCAGGTTTGTGGTGGGAGCCAAGCAGGTCCGCTTTCGAAGGCGTCCCTTTCAGATTGAGATTTCCGAAGGATCTCAATCTATTTATGCTGAGAAAACAGTCTAAGGTCCAAAGAGATCAGTGGAGTCCTCAGCTCGCAGTGTCCAGTGTTTGGCAACGATAGACAGTAGTTCCTTACTTTCTCCCTCTCAGAGTCTGACTGTCCACTGACGACGCTTCATTCAACGTTCAGGTGCAACAGTCGCGCTCCACGCGACAGAGCAGCGGGGTGTGGGAGGGTAGGGAGGTGGAGGTGGAGGGCTCAGAGGAGGAATCCGAGGAAGACGATGTGGAGGTGAGAAGCGAAGGGTAGGGGCTCATCTTCTCAATGTTGACATAGGTGGTGTTAAGGAGAACGTAGTGCTCCCCGCTGAAGCTGGAGAAGATGTTGGAGATGCGGGACACCAGCTCTGAGAAGGAGGGTCGGCGTTCGGGCTTCGGATGCCAGCACTCGATCATCACCGTGTAGCTGAGGAGGGAGAGGAGAGACATTAGGACCAAGAGAGCAGCTGCTGTCTTCTACGTGATAACTAGTCTGCCCTCAGTTCACAGTGTTTCACACTTTCTGCACGGTCTAAAGGAGAACTGGCAAAATCAATGTGCCAAGCAATGCTGCTTTAAACATGCAACAGTGTTGTTTTTTTATGCATTTCAATGGCACAGAATCCGCTAGCATCACCTTCCCTAACATTTCTGTCCACCTGTTGACCAAATGTCAAATTCTGAAACTTTACATCTATTCTGCACACAATCTCACATGCTGAGTGTCCCCAACTGAACACGACTTACATTCTGATCCTTTTAGGAAGTCGGGTTACTTAAATAGAGAGAATAATATATGTTGATGTTACAACAAGCGTTCGACATACAGAGACTTTGTCATGCTTTCGTTCCAGCGCACGCACACAATAACAAACACGTATTTGACCGAAAAAGCATCACGTCACAACTTGAAGGACTTTTTTTCTCTTAAACAACGTGCTTAATTTGCCATTTTTCAGACCAGGGAGTGAAAATACAGACCATAAGCACTTATATCCTACATGCTTTAGATTTGTCTGTATTCCAGCACACGTTAATGACATCATCAGCATGCAGACAACTTCTATATAGTCCTGCTAATGGCCTAATTGTTCACCAGATCTAAAGGTTGCAGGACGCCAGCACTCGATGTGAGCTTTAGATCTACATAATAGCCTTTTTTCTCAGATATCCCTACAAATATGATCAGATTCAAAATATTGTGACAGCTGCTTTAGGATCCTGTGGCTGCAGCCCTCTGATAACCGGCTTCCTCCCCTGACATCTGCAGACTTTGTCTGGGGAAATGTCCACATTCTCAGAGTCTTTTCAGAATCGTCTCTCTGACAGAAGATGAGGAAGTTTGGATGTAACTGGATGGAAATGCTGATCAGAGAAGGAGGATTTCCAAAGACAAGCACCAGAGGGCCTAAGAATTAGCACCGTGTTTCGATGGAGTTCTGTCACTATTTGGGTTCACATAAAGAGCTGATGTTCATAATGTATAACTGGTTGGCATGCTGGGTGTGTAGCTGCTACAGAGAGCTGATGCTGGAATCAGTAGGAAGGGGTGAAAGCCACAGGAGGTTCTCATTATTTGACCTTTTTTAGTTTCATTTATATGCCAGTAACTCACTCATATTGCATGATGACGTATTACTGCATCCTGCTGGTGTGGTATTTGTTATTTGTGCATTTTAAACTTTTTTTGTAAGTCTAGCCTTTCTGTCTATATTTAACACAACAACATCATATGCTGGGATTATGTCACTGCCCAACATTCGTACAAGTGGTTAACTAGCCAAAGCAATGGAGGCGACTGAGTGTGGGACTCCCCGGATAATTGCAAAAAAACAAAGATAAGTCTTAAGTCAGGTGTAAGAAGGCACAAGAGGATGTTTAGTAGATCTGGATTTCAAAGCCGGGACTAAAAGATTTGGAACCAGTCAGAGAGCTATGGATGTGAAGCATTTAGATAGTCTATAACCTTTTCTTTTATTGCTTACAAAAGGTAATTCATTTTATTGACTTCTTGTTAGTAGCTTATACTCAGTCTGCAAGCTAAATTTTTTTTGTAAAATCACGGCCCTCTCTGCTCTTATTTCACAATGAGGGTTTCGGAAAATTCAAGTGGATTCTCGGGTGAATCTAAATGAGTAATTAGTGTGTTAAAATTTGAGTCCATCCTTCAAGAAAGACGACATACAAAAAGAACGAGCACATCAGCATTGAAAGCGAAGCTCAATGATTTTAACCTACAGCAAAAAAAAAAAAACTCTGTGAGAACTGGAACAAATGTTTTCATTTGAGCAGCTAGAACAAACCATTAAAGGCTGACTAAGATCGCAGCATTATTATACAAGCTAAAAATGACATGCTGGTTCCTGCTGCTACCTTAAGTCTGCTGGGAAGCATCAGCAGAAAGAATTACAGGAATGTTTGTAAAAATATATCACTTTCTTATGTGTACTTTTGGGCCTCTGCCTTCCTCCCAGATGAGTACACCCAACCCTTAACCCCCCCCACCACACACACACACAAACACACCGACTCATACAGTTATCAGTTGTTCAGATTATTGTGGGCATTAGTTTTACAGTGTAGCTCTGATGTAACTGATGAACTTATTTCCATAAGTTTTGCGTTGTGGACGTAGCTCTCACAATATGAAAGGTACTTGATATTATGTCTCAGAGTGAAATCTGTTACATAAAATGTCATCCTGTGGGAATGTCTGCTTTGAACTTAACGCTCTGTTTCAATGTGTGAGACTCATAGTTAGAAGTAAATCAATCAAATCAAATCCAAGGCTTTGCTAATTTCTATCAGTCTTTTTGAGTAAATGGTAGAGAAAATAACTGCATCACACTGATGAATAATGATCATTTTGTCAGCACCATGATAAACTTAGCTAGCTAACTGCTAGCCACTAGAAATTGTTAAAGCTACTGCCTGCCTCCTTTATCTTCACATTGAAGCTAAACTAAAGGGCTATGTGGTGTCATAAACTCTGCTTAAATTACTGGTCTACATTATATGCTAGCAGCTATGTTGCTATCAAACAAACCGGCATCAAACTCCGATGGAAACACGATTACAGGCGAACGTTTATTCAGGTTTCATGGTAAAACCTTCTCACAGGAATGATGAAATCATGATTGATTATTTCAGGAACTGAAACTAACTGACAAATAAATCTAAAAGCTAAGAGGGCTGTAGCTTCCAGTCGTTATTTTTATTTTGGCCGAAAGCCCTCCCTGAACAGCATGTAATGACATCCACCTGTATCTAAAAGGCCATACAGTCTCCAAATAAAGTAATAAAAAAACGTATTGATCAAAATGGCCAAAGACTCGACTAAAAATAAGACAAACAAAATATCCAGTTCATATGGACTTTTTCAAACAATATCTTAAATACTTTGGCTCCTACCAGCTATACTAGTCTTTAATGCACAGATATAAATCATATTAGTTATACGTTTGAGTGAATAGTTCAGTTTAGGAGTCAAATAAAATTTAGGAGGTAAATTAATTCAGCGTAACTAAATGCATTAAATGTTGTTTTAACTTTTTTAAAACAACCTAACCCTAGCCCTTAATCATAATACTTTGTGTTTTTAATTGGGTACAAATAAACTGAACGTATGGCTAGTCTTACTTGGGTTTTGAACTTTGGCTACTTTAGACTCATTTAAAATATAGAGAAAAGTTAAACAGATCAAGCCTAAACAGATGTTGTTAAAACACAGTTGGAAATTCAACTTGTATCTTGCCATATTTTTTGAGAATAGTAACTATATTCTGGACCTTTTTAGAAATATTCCTAATATTTTCTAAAGCACTGAATTATGTTTTTTTTAAATAGCCACAATCATCTATCAAAAACACAAATAAAAAGCTCTGAATTGCTTGTGTAAAAGATTGCATGTGCAATATTTGGGGGTGTAGTATATAACCAATTAAAACTGCGTGGGTAATGGATAACAGATGCCAAACTGTCAAACTGTGTCAAATTGCACCTTATTTAAATCAGGATTTGTGTGTGTTACTACCTGAGAGTTTGGGGGAGGGGAATGGATTAAATAATTAATTAATTGGTGTGTTTGAAAGGCAGGGTTTTTTGTTTCTTCTCTTTTTTTTAGGATGATTCTACAGTGTTTTCATCCCTTTTTACTTACTGGTAATCATTATTCCTGATGCATACTTTGAATAAGAAGAAAGATGTGGGAAAACAGCCACAGCAGATTGTGGTTTTTCTGCAGCACAGCTGTATGGACAGCTGTCTTAGATAGTGACATACTGAGATAACCTATTAATATCAACATAAAATGTAATCATAACAAAATAAAAGTCATTTTAGCACAAAAAAAACACAGAGATCACTGGAAAAAAACACCTTCATGGTGTTGAATTTTGTTTGATTAATTATTTCCGCTTGCAGATTGACAGACTTGTTGCAGTTTACTTTTCCCTTTGATCTAATGATTGTGATTAAAAGTATGCACTGACAGGTGCAAAGCAACATAACACCCGCAGCCCCCCACCTCTAAAATCAATCCGGCGCCGCTGGTCAACACACCAGAAACAGTACCCTGGGAGACGCTACTAACTGTACTAACATCTGGAATGATGCATCCAGATGCAAGAAACGGCCGTGTTGCAAGCGGTTTTACCCTGAAACAGAATTATTTGATAGACGATATGTCTCTGTAATTGCTGACAGACCAAGCATGTTGACATGTAGACATGCACTCAAAATATTCTCCCGTTCTTCCTTCTCCACCAATTCTCACCACAATAACCGCAGACAATTTTGCATGACGGTTTTTGCACACCTGCAATCTGTTTCATATTTTAGAAATTGCACCGTGGATGGTATGCAATTACATTTGCAAATCCTCCGTTCAGTACTGTGCGTGCTGCAATGAGCAGCGTATGTTCCGCAAATACATACTAAATGGACACTGCTAGGTATTTTGGTAATCTAACCTAATCAATTCTGTCTAGTTAGTAGATCAGCTTTGTGATTGCCTTCACGTTCGCAGATGTTTTTCCGTTTAGAAGAACCAGGCCTATGTGACATAAAACTACAGAATATATTATGAGCCTTACTTCTCCTGCTACTTCTCTACTTAAAATTTTAAGCATATACATTTTTTACAGGTACATAATAATAATCAGGGTAAACTGGCCGTGAAAGATGAAAACAAAAGCTGGTATTCTATGCAAACTTACAGAGCATCAGGGCAGAACTCGGGCTGCAGCAGTCTCCTGCCCTGCAGGAGGAAGACGGTGATGTCAAAGGAGTTCACATCAGAGTATGGTGGGGCTCCACGTGTCATTAGTTCCCAGAGCAAAACTCCAAAAGACCACTGCAAAAAAAACAGCAGGATAAGTTTCCTCCATTAACACATATTTGTAGTAAAAGTCACAATCAGAGGAAGAAAATCATGGTTTAAAGAGAATATTTATATGATATGTAAAGTTTCTCTACATAAAGTTGCAGTTCTGCTTTTACCCAAGAATTGTAAGATTTTTACATTTTTAACAGATTACAATAAATACAGATTTCTCACCACGTCTGACTTGGTGGTGAACTTGTGGGTTTGGAGACTCTCTAGAGCCATCCACTTAACGGGCAGCTTGACTCCGCTCTTGTTGTGGACGCTGTAATACTCTTTGTCATAAACATCTCTAGCAAGACCAAAGTCTGCCACCTTTACTGTGTAGCTCTCATCCAACCTGGCAGGAAAAAGAATCATTCAGTTACTTTTGTGTGGTTTCAGTTAATTTGGTTGCCTTACTTTAAGTTTTATTGCCTTTTCTGTCACATGCGTTACAAGCAACAGCATGTTAATCAACAGTAAGATAAAACAGCTTTAAGAAACAGATGATTTGAAATTATTCAGAGATTCTTTTTAATGAACTATACTGTTATTTTCTGAAAGATTACATACTATGTGCTTTTTAGAAAAAAATACCAGTTGCTAGTTAAACACTAAACTTTTCAAAAATCTGTGAGGTAAGACATGCATAGCAGAGTTAGCACATCCGTTGTTGTATTAATTAATAGCATTGCTTTCTGCAACTTGTGACACAGTCCTCATAGTAAATATATTTACAGTCTCCTTGAAGCTGGTTGTAACTGTGGAGAGAACAATGGACGAAACATGTGACTAATGTGAAATAATAAAAATGATCTCACATGCAGTTTCTGGCAGCCAAGTCTCGGTGGACAAACTTCTTGCTGGCAAGATATTCCATCCCTCTCGCTACCTGTAGCCCAAAGCCCATCAGGTCCTTCACTGTTGGGTTCTGCATGACAATCACATTTGCCAGTTGGTCAATCATCAAATGAAAATATCAACATCTAAATATAAGGCTTTCGATTTTTAGAGTGTCTTTATTGAGCTTACATGGCCTTCATCACGGATGAAGTTGCGCAGGTCGCCATGTTTCATGTAGGGCAGGACCACCAGTGGTGACCCCTCAGGTGGAAGGCAGATGCCCAGCAGAGAGAGAACATTGGGGTGGCTGAAGTCCTTCATGATGATACCCTCCTTCAGAAACTGGGAAACCTCCTCCAAGTCTGTGATTCCTGCAGATAAAATAATACAGATCAAGTTTAATTTTAAGAGAAATTGAAAAGGACGTTAACCCAAATACTTTGTATCTACTCTACAAACTCCTGCTGCATGAGTCAGCATCTAATTACAGTGGCTCTCTAACATTTCTCTTTATTGTTATTCTTTATATTTTTGCATTAATAGATTGCTACATTGTTTTTCTCTGCTTAATAGTGAATTAAATCCTTTATCAGGGGCAAAAAAATTTTAATAAACAGCTAACAACACTTGGATCTCTAATAAACTAAAGGAATCTGCAAAAGTAACCTTCAGCCTTCAACCTACCCTGATATCCCACAACACAAGAGACTCAAGCGGGCCCACCTGGGTAGTAGGAACTAGCACCTTGGAGGATCCACTTAATTATAGGCATTAAGCTAATGTTAGAGACATCATACCTTTGCTTCAACAAATCAACTGTCATGAACAAAACAGGCTGGACTGTGAGGATCATGTTCTTTGATTTCCCCAGTGCATTTAACTATATTCACACACATTTGGTTTAACCAAAACTTCAAAAGATACAAATTGAGTTATTAACAATCACCTGGCTTGATGACTACCTGACAAGCAGACCCCAGTTTGCTAGAGCAAAGGGAAGTGCACACAGGGGACTGTGCTCTTACCATCCCTCTTAATGTACACATCACACTTCAAGTCCAGTATTCAGGTGATTTGGAAGTCAAAGGGTACAAAGAACCTGCGTATGACTGATAAGCTTGTGAAAATACCAGTACCGTAGCATCTGGTTCCATTTGGTCCAAATGCTCATAAAAGTTTGTATTGTTCAACCCCCAATCCAGTAAACTAAAACACTACTGTTTAAATACCACCAAAATTGGTCCTGGAATAATCAACACTTTAACAAAGACATATTCTGCATTTAGCCAGTGTTATATCTGATGGCTGAAGGAATATCCGGTCACTGTATCATCATGGAGTGTCCAGAGCTCCTGAGAGGATATTGGAACAGCTAGAGCTAAAGATCTGGATATGTAAGATAATTGGGTAATATTGTGCACACAAGCAAGAATAAAAAAAGGAGTAACTCCTTTTTGTTATGAGTGGAGCTGGAATTTAAAATATGAAGTAACTGTAATTTAACATTAGGGGGAAGATTTTTCTCTTTGAGGAACATCGACAAGTATAAATAACTATCCATGAAAAAAGACCCCATCCCAAAGTTGCCACTGTCTATTTGTTGAATGCATTCCAGTTTCTGTCCGTTACCACTTTACCTTTAATCTGGTTAGAAATAGAGGCTTTTAAGGTCGATATTTAGCTTCACTTAAGGGTCAGTGGCCTTTAGGTTTAATTATCATAGAGCCCCTAAATTATGATCAAGACTTAAAGTGCAACAAAAAGCCAAAGGTGGCACTCTGCCCTGATTGTTCCCGAAAATTTATAAAAAAAGGTTAAAGTCTCAGTGGACCAGAGCTAAGGGGACTGAGCTAAGGCTGCCGCCCCCCTTTAGCTCCACATTTGGCTTCTCCTGACTGCATGGGTGATTCCTCCATATCGCTTCAGCATCAATCTCTCTGCTCAGCTGACAGGTTACAAGATTAGCCGGGACCCTAATGTCGTCCTCACCACTGGAAGCTCATTCATCACCATTAGCTTGAGCTGAAAGGGACTGTGGGCTTTGATAGAATGAGACCCATAATCCCACTGTGGGGAGATGTGATGTCATACAGTAAGGATGCAGTACAGTGCAGACAGATGAGCATGTGCATGTTTAGACAAGTACAAACTGCACCAAGTCTTCTTGGAAGCTGAGTGGTCTCTTTTGTAACCTGGGTTGACTAATTATTACAGTTAAAACCACATATTTAGGCACACTCTACAACAAAGGAATATAATCTTTTTTCCTCACTGTCTGACAGGCAAAACTAAATGCCTCTCTTTTTAGATGAGTTTGTTACCTCTGTTTTACCATAAGTTCTAAAAACAGCATCCTTATTATGACCGTAATCAACAGCATTTTTTTTCTTAATTTCAGTTAACAGAAATAATCCAACTCACCAAAAACATGGAACGTTTAGTGGGATTTTAAAGAGTTTTTACAGAAAAATGTTTTTAAAATAGCCTTTTTAATCGACCCTTTGGAGCTAAAACATGGTTTGATGAGGGCAGCTCAACTCAGACATCAACCACAACCCCAGGTAAGGTGAAAAAAGTGAAGAAAAAGAAAGCAAAAAAAGCAAGAGCCACTAGAATGAGCAGAAGAGTTGCTGCAGTTCTGTGTTTTGGCCACAGGTGGCAGTATCAATAGAAAACCTTTTTAAATATATTAAACAACTATGACGAAAGCGCAGCAACATAACTTATTCAATACTGCTGCACAATTTATGCCAAATCCTAAACGTTAATCCCTTCATTGCAGAGTTAAAGTCAGTATCTTAACATGAAGACAAGAATGCTTTTCAGCTAATAGAGCACCACCAAACCAGACAGTTAATACCCATAGTTACCCACTGACACGTACATGTTCACCTTATAAATGATTTACATGCTAAATGCTACATGCTAAATGAGACATATTTCTTCTACATTTTGAAAGAACAAATATAAAGAACATTATTTTAAATAAATCTCAATTTATCCTTTAATTTTAGACATTGAAAAACGGAGCTTTGTCTCTAAATACAGTGTGTGTGAAAATCTAAATGAGACTGGCTTCTGGTTTTGTTCAGCATAAAAAGAAAAAAATACCAAAAATGTCTTATTCAGTTCTTCCTAATCTTGTCAGAGATTAGATTATTAGGCAGATTAATTTATATTTCATAATGATTTGCAGTTGTGGGCTGCAGAAAACCACCCAAATTATTTGCTCTCCACCACCATGTTTGACACAGCCTATGGAGTGTTCATGCTGTTGTTTACTTTATCTTGATTTCAATCTACCTAGTTTTTAGATTTCTGTTGGGTATCAGACCTGAAACAGAACCTGGGAGTCAGTCTATGTAAAAAGCTTATTAAGGTGTATGCTTATCAAAAACAAGCTGGTATCATTTATATTTATATATATATAAATGAAGTTCATTTGCCCTGACTTGTATAAAAACCCTTTAAACCTTTCAGTCGGCTCCCCTATGACTTGGTTGATCACATCTTTTACCTGATAAGGAAACCAATGACCTGCTACATATAAAAAGAGCTTTTACTTACGGTTCAGGGACTTGACTGCACAGTGTTGTTTCTGCCCATCTGGCTCCAGCAGCGTTCCATGGAAAACACAGCCAAAGTGTCCTGCAGGTTATAACATGATGAACATCAGTGAGAGTTCAAAAAGCTTCTGTTCAAACCTGTGTAAAGTGGCTTTAGCCTAGACAAGGGTCACACATTTTAAATCATTTTTTACAGGAACATAATTTGTGAGGTAAAGGAGACATTTTTTGTTCATAGGAAACAACGTCTGCCCACCTGGAAGGAGGAACTCGACATGTAACATATTAATGGTGCAAAGAGGACTTTGGTCTTTGATATTTTTTTGTAGCAATACTTTTTTTCATGAGTTTCATCTTTTTTTTTCTAAACAGCCAGTTGTTTTAGAGTAACCCCCCCTTAGATCAGTTCTTCCCAGTAACCCAGTATGAGGCTTTAGAACAGGCTAATAACAAGCATCAAACCCCATTGACTTATTGTGTGTTTTATTGAATTCTACCCATTATTTAAGCCGGGGGGGGGGGCTTGGTTCAGGCTGAGAAGGCTGCAGGACCGGAATGAGCGCGGCGTTCTCCTATCACGTCCTTGCAGATGGCCTGCAGTGTTGGATTACGGCTCTCCACAACGGACCCTGGGAACACTAGCTGAGAACAAATCATCCCACTTTGAAGCAGCCACCAAATCCAGACTCCAGGGGTTCATTCACGATCTGGTGGTGGTGGTGGTGGGGAGGGGGGGTTGCTTTTCCGGAACATTACAGCTTTAAGGGTCTCTCTCTGTCTGATATCAAATTTGATCTCTCAGCTTAAACTGCCTCCTTAGATGTGGTCAAATGGGCTAATTTTGTGCCTCTGTCTCCTGCTCAAAGTTCGACACTTTATATTCAGCCTGACTTTAAACAAATCCCTTGCAGTAAAGCTCACAGCATGGCGGTTTAAATAACACTCGGTTGTAATTAGGGCGAAGCTCTTTCTCTAAAGTCATGAAATCAGCTTTGGTTTATAACAGAAAGTTAAGATGGATTATTTTGTCCTCAGACCTGTGAAACGAACAATAAAATCCATCTCGATCTAAGAATTTCTGTTTCTTTTAAAAAGCTTAGGTATCTTGCAGCCTGTTTGCCTTCATCAGCGAACGGATGTTTATCCGAACCAAAACCGACCAAGTTTAAGTGGTTCATACCAACAACAGGCCTCTGTGGTGTGGATGCTATGACTGAGGGGACATGTTGAGGACACAGAAAGTAGAACAGTTTGTTTTGTTATATCTGGAATTCATTAAGGCTGTGACAGATTATCTGCTCATCCTCAACTTCAGCTCCTCACATTTCTTTTTCTTCAGTCGTTTCTGTTATTCAGTTTTTTTTGGTTATGGATTTTTGTTGCATCTTTGTATCCATATTTTGTTTTTTTTAGATCATTTTAGTCAGGTTACAGGTTCAGCGGTACCTTATGCTAACGCTCCTTCGCTACAGAAGTAGAGATAAAGATAGCCTGTTCATCCACACGTTAGATTCAGAGCCACCTCCTCCACTAAGGAGAACCAGGAGCCAGTGGATGAAGGTTAGCAAAGAGAAAAACATCACGCTGACGTTGCACACATGCAAACGCAGTGGAGATTATTTTACCTCAAAGATCCCAACGGTTGCGTACAAAGACGTGGAATCGGAATGACGAGCAGCGAAAATCCCCTCTCTCTCTTTTGGAATAAAATTTCTTTCTGATCGAACAAAACTGGGTTAAAATCTGCCGTCTGATACGTTGAACTGAAATATTTCTGATCTGATCAGGCCTTCAGTCCAATTATTTGTGTCCATATAAATGTAACTATTATTTAACACAAGAGGCATCGACTTTCTGCTTTCACAAGTTGAAGTTTTTGTGGTTTTATCCCAAATGATGAAACTGAACCACGTTTAGCCTCATGCAAAAACACAACACACTTTATAATAAGTGGAAACCACTTCATTTGGATGTAAACTATATGCCTCAGTTTCTGCCATGTTTAGACGTGCATCAGTTTTACACAGAGGAGAGCAAAAGGAATGTCTCTTTTATTTTAACTGAAAATAAAAGTGTTGGATCATTGGACCGACTGCCCATAAGTCAAGTGTGATGATTTTTGACCTGGACGAGGTGTGGACGACCACTCAGATGTATAATCAAGTAAAGGTGGTTCGATGGCAGCCTTGGAACAAGGTTGTTCTCAGAGACGGAAGAGTCACGCTGACACCCGCAGACTGGCTCATTAGCTGGTGCAGAGGTCTGTCCAGAGCTGTGCCATGCCAGCAAAGAGCCTCATCAAATTCAGATAAACTGTAGCTGCACATTCACATTTGAAAATGTGTTAAATATTTTTTTGGTCCAACTCTTTCAAGCAAATAAATCCAAGTGACTTTTTCATTGAGAAGATAAGAACAGAGCAGCTCAAGGCCAGAGTGTCTGACTTCAAAATCCACACGTGTGCAGGTTGAGGAGTTTGACGCATTTCTGATGCTCAACAAGCGTTGGGTGTGAACGCAGCAAATGAGCACGATCTGTAAATAATATACTTTGTGAGTAGAAAGCACTGCCATCCCATTTATGTGCTTCCTGTCTGTGATGCATGAACGTGTCTCATTAATGTAGGGTTTCACTCAGGATTCCTTTACACTGTAATAGTAATCACAGTTATTCTAATTATAAAACTTATAATGATGACAGACTCTGTAAGCGATGACCCGCCTCATGTTGGGTTTTTTTTATCTGACACTGTCGTTAAATCCCAGGTAACGTGTCTGGTGACAGTCTTAAGAAGCAGAAGTATAGGAGTCATACTGACATCATTGTTTAAAGTGATCAGCATCGAGTTTTAATTAAGCCAAATGTAGCAGCGTTTGGTTTGACACAGACACAGTAGAGCCAAACTGTACCAACAGACAAACCTTTCATTTTCAGTTGGCTTTGAGGCCTCGTTTGATTGCTGTAATTCATAACGAATTTCCCCAAAGATGTTGACAAAGTGCCTCTGACTGCTGCATGGCGCTGTTGCCATGGTTATTGGGTTGCCTTCCAGTAATTTATGCTAATTTACAGAAGTATGGAGAGGCAGGGAGCCGCATGCAGCTGCACCCAGTTCACATTAAATCTTCATATCTGGATTTCTTTTGAGTGTCCTAAGTTTCACAACTTCTCCCTTCAACCAGCTTAAAGTCTGAGAGCTGTTAGCTTTTTTATGCACGAGCGCTCAGGCCATCATTATTATGCCTACAGTTCGAAAAAATAAACCTTAGGATCACTGACCTCTGCCGATGACCTGGTTGACGTGAAGCAGCAGTTGCTCCCTTGCAATCACCACATGCTGCACCTCAGTCAGCAGGTCTGGGTGAAGACAGGACGGGTCGATGTGGACCGGAGCCATCAGGAGGGGGGATACCAAGTCTCCTTCCATGCCCAGGCCGATCCCACCCCCTGGTGTTCGCAGTCTGGGAGACAGCAGCTCCCCATTGGCTCTGTAGACGGGAGGAGCGGCCCGACATGTCTCGGGCCTGTCGACACCCTGATCTGATGAGGCAGAAATGAAAAGAAGGGGTCAGATGTGGGTTGCTTTATCACAACACCTTGACCTCTAGATGTCAAGGTGTGTTAGATGATCAGAGGGCGACATGTATGAAGACGGAGAGAAATTTGACACGAATATGAAAACTAGCAGAAGAGAGAAAAAAGCTTGCTTCCTGAAGGTGTTAGTGGAAGGCTAATAAATGCAACAGAAAAAGAGCTGAGAGATGGAGACAAATGTCCCTTAAGCAACCTTCTCCTAAAGCCAAACTTTTAGGTCATCAGTAAATTCACCCTTAGTAAGTGCTGCAGCTATGATCCTGGGGATCATAGAACCAGAAGAATCGCTTTGGCCCTCAGGAGCAGAACAGAACCCACATAAGGTCCCCAGATGACATAAAAAAATCACTGATATATGTTTGACCATTCAAGTTCAACTCCTTATTTACTCTGTAATGTAGTTTAATGAACTTAAACGTTTCTTACGTTTCTGAGTTTCTCATCCGTTGTTTCCTGTTTTATTGTGGCTGGACCAGTCACTCCGTTCCTTTACTTCCTCTTAACTCCCTTTCCTGTTTCTGAATTTCTTTCGTCTTCTTTTGTTTGAAATCATTCAGTTCAGTCCTTCAGATGTTAAATTAAGTTCAGTTTTTGGTTTGTTTCTGTTCAGTCTTTTGTGTTTCTGGTCATTGTGTCGATAGTTTCTGCATTGCCATTTTATCATCCATCTATAGGCCAAACCAGTTTAGATATGTATTATTGTTGCAAGGAACATTTTTTTTCTAAATTGAAATTTGAAAAGAGGCAATACAGTTATGAAACTTAAAAAAACCATCGTAATCAAAAAGAGGTTTTGAGATTAACTTTGCTGTCTTCTCACAATTTTTAAAACTACGTTTATTTTATATAACTGAAAACATAATTTTTCCAAATTTCACTTTTTCAGATTAAGTTTAACAAAATATATTATTTTCAAATTGAAGCCCAATATAAACGTTCGCTTTTGACCTTTAAATGTTGTTGCTGACGTTTATACAGACCAATAGAAACGCGTCTTTGCTCGTCACGCCACAGGAAACCCCGCCCACTAGAAATAAGACCCACGTCGACAAGAATACAATTCATAAAACTCAGACTAAATGGAATAAAATTTTAAAAAATGGGCTGCACAGTGTGTCAGTGGGTATCAGCACTGTTGCCTTGCAGCAAGAAGTTCTGGGTTCGATTCCCGGCCCAGGTTCTGTCAGCATGGAGTTTGCATGTTCTCCACTACATGTGTGGGTTCTCCCTGGGTACTCTGCCTTCCTCCCACAGTCCAACACCATGACTGTTGGGTGGGGGGTTCAGGGGCATTCTTCCTGTTAGGTTACCTAATTAGTTTCCCTGTCTTTGTTGGTTTATTCTGTTATCACTTACCTAGATTCTTGATTTCTCTCTATTACTGCCTTTTCAAAAAACAAACATTCTTGGTGATATTTTTTATGCAAAGAGTAAGGCTGAAATAAAAGCG
>JAUZNJ010028435.1:0-16097 GCA_034780135.1 Jordanella pulchra | reverse complement strand
TTTTTTTCTCCTTTTGTCTCTCGTAGCTGAGGTATATCTATGATGAAAATTGCAGGCCTCTCTCATTTTTTTAAGTGGGAGAACTTGCACAATTGGTGACTGACTAAATACTTATTTTCCCCACTGTAGTTAGAGACTGTATTTTTACTTTTTTATTAAGGTAAAGCAAAAAAACTTATTTCAAGACATTGACAAAAACATTTTCAAACTGCAGGGAGGAGATCTTTTAAATAAAATTGTTTTTTTCTTCTACAGCCTAATTTGTTTAGATTTTTTTTTAATTTGTCAAACGGAATTATCTATTACAGGCTGCTTTTACAGTGTGTCTAAGGATCCAATTAAAAATGTTTCTTTGTATAGGGTGCATAGATCCAGTCCATGGTATGACTTAAGATTTTTTTCTTTTTTTTCATAAGTGTTAAAAACAGCCATGATCTAGGGCAGGCATCCCCAAACTTGTTCCTCGAGGGCCGCTGTCCTACAGCTTTTAGAGGTTTCCCTGCTTCAGCACAGCTGATTTCCATTGATAGCTGATTTACAGCCTTTTGCTGAACTGCAGTCATCAGAATCAGCTGTGCTGAAGCAAGGATAACTCTAAAACCTGCAGGACAGCAGCCCTCAAGTTTGTGCATGCCTGATCTAGAGAAAAGCCCTAAAAGCGTTCCCAAAACTCAAAGTTATTGAGTTCACTTTAAAAATTCACAAGAAATGATTCAGGAAAAATATTAAGAAATCCCATACTTTTCCAATATCACTGTAAACTGGATTTCTGACCTCTCACCAAGACAAGAGTTATTCGCATATATTTTACACACTTACCACTGATAGTTGACTTTGAATGTAAGAATATTTTTACTGCAAACCTAGAAAAAACAATAAAAGGAGACCTGAGCAGCTCAGTTATTTGGATACTAAAGTTAAATACTTAAATACTGGAACTAAAATTCTAACAGTTTTCCAAGAGGATGAGCTTTCTGCTTTGTTTGATATTTTTTTTACAGGTCATAAGACCTGAAGTTCAGCTCTATTTACCTGCATAGAAATAAACTTATCCATTGAAGTTCTTCTCACAAATGTGGATTATTTTAGAGACATTATTTTGACAGAGTGAAACAGTAATATTTATCTATCTTGACAGTCAACTGATTATTACAGGAGTGAGTTTGCTTTATCTAAGTAAGCATCATGTTTTTTTAAATGATCCATATTCAGGTAACATTAGTTATCGAATACTCAATCATTAAGGGCAAATGTTGGATTGTACATGTTGTCTAACTGATATTTGCAGAGTGTCTGTTTATGTTGTTTTGCTGCCAGGATAGGTATAGTACATTACGACAAAAACATGTATTTATGTTGCAGTTGGCCCTAGATGATGGTCATTGACCATTGTGCCAAGTACACAATCTCTGATAAACGTGATAGGACTCTACACACCAGTAAGCCACACCTCCTGTAGACTGACTCAAAGTTCACAGATCCTGCAGCATGTGAAAAACAGGGGAAAAAAGCTGCCCCACTAACCCCATTTCCCGGTGCCTGCTTGTATATAAGAGTACCTGTAAAAGGGATTAGGGATGAGTGCTAAACTAACAGGTTTGCATTAAACTGCGAAAGATGGATTCTTCTTCTTCTCTGCCCTGACTGAACCATTGGTTATTTGGTAAATAATTTATTTGCTTCTTTGAGTTTTTTTCATTAATATCCTTTAGCTTTTATAATTCTTTATGCCGTGTTTCTCAAACTGTGGTATAAGTCCTGCTGGTGTCACTTGACTTTCCTTTAGTGCTATAATAATAACTTGGATATATTCAATAACATTAATCAAGTCCTCAAAGGTACCTGTTCTGCGTTCCATTTACCTCTGAAGCCCAGTCTTATGGGGATTACATCAAACCAAATGATTTGTGTTCTGGTTCACATATTCCGATTTGGTGAGATTTGCTAATTTAGTATCCATTCATCATTGAACAGGCCAGCTGCTTCAGGAATACAAGCAAGAATCTCTCTGTATTTTTAAATATTGGAACAAGGCATTCAGCAAAGGAGTAGCACTATGCATGTGGATGATTTAGTAAGACACAACTCATCGGAGGAACAGATAAACAACAGTTTTCTACAAAGGCTATTGCTGCATTTTATATCAAAGGCTGTCATATTGGATTCTAAGGAGGTGTTTTGTAAGAAACATCTCAGAAAGGTTTCCACTTTGAATTCCCAACTCTTGTTAAATGTTTCTATCTTCAAACTGGGACATTTCATTTACATCAATAATAAAAGGGATATTGAATCCCTTATAGTGCAGGTTTAAAGAATCATTTTTTATATACGTTTTCTTTCTTGACATAAGAAATTTGCAAAATGAATATATTTTGTAGGAATTTTAAAAAAGTATGTAAAGACATTACATTTTTCATAAAAAGAAAAAAACAGGCTTTAAGTATAAAGAACTTTCAAAAGCATGATTGAAGACAGTTAACATTTCCTATAGGCTTGAACAAGAAATTTGCTCTTTCCTCTAAATGTTTTTAATATGTAAAGAAGCTCTGTTGGGGGAAGCTTCCCACACTTTCAACTAACCTTCCTTTTTTTCCCATCCACTGAACATTTGACAGGAGAGAGAAAGTACATTTCTACCCTACGTTCAGTTGATATTTTTATGAAGTGATATTTATTATAAATCTTAGGGAGTTAACTTTGTTGGGATGAACATTAGCAAAACCCTTTCAATGTGATTATCAGCTTTTAGATTTTAGGGATTGGGCTCTAAAGGTATTTTGATTATACACCGTGAGGGGTGCAGTTAAATTTATGTCGAGTAACCTACATGAAAAATGGTCACAAAGGTTCTTTGAAGGTTACTGGTTCAAAAAGATTATACTGTGATGTTTAACCTAAGCTTTAGAGAACCTTTATAGGGAGGATTCAGAGAAATACTGTTTGGACATTTGTTGTGTCACCTTCTTAAAGTGGTAGATGGGTAAAGTTTTGAGTACCTATGATCCTGGTCATTTTGTTGAGGTATTTCCAAATACCTCCAAATAAGGTCTGTAATGGCAAATTGAACTCAGAAGAAGAGTCAGACAAAGATTTAGAGTTCTTGATTAAGGAGATAATTGGTTTACTTTACCCAAAATAAGCAACTTGGGGTACCCCACAGGAGCCTTTCTAAAAGCGGTTAGCCTTTCTAAAAGTGGTTAGAAGTAGGTTATCTTCAAGGTCATTACCAGGTTAAGCCCTTTAAAAACCAACAGAGGGCCATATGAGCCCATCACCTGCAGCAAAATTAAGATCAGGTGCAATGTTAGCCCTATTATGAGTCATAGTTTGAATTATGGTACCTAGAATGTCACAAATCCTTCCTTCTAACCTGACATAAATAACCATGAATAAAACTAAGAACTAAATTGTAACCAACATAAAATACATTTCTGTCACAAAACTATCCCTATAACTAAAAGATCAAAATATTTTCTGGATGAATGGAATGCCTATTAGAAGCCAGAACAACATGTTTCTCCCTTTCTAAAGTATTGCTAAGTTTCTACTTTCACTTCTGTCCCAGAGCCACCCGATCTGTGCGTCTGTCTGCACCGGACGCAGGGGGCGGAGAAAAGCATCCACGTCATATCAGCCGCCGCGCTCCCATTGGCTGCTGACTCTCACCCGACACAGCTGAGATTGTTTTCTGCAGGGGAAGCTGCTGTTCTTGTTGGTATGATCAGCTCGCTCTTTACCCGCGGACTGAGGCAACACTTTGTGTGCTCACTGAAAACGATGTGAGCAAAACAACGACATTCGTGTGTTTTACTAGACAGAGCAAGGAACACAAAGAGGGGGGTCCTGGCTGAAGGAGCAGGAGTGGTTTCTGTTTGAACCAGCCTCTGGAACCGTCTGCAGACCAAGGTAAGGGCTAGACTCCTGACTCGTCCCAGTTCAGTTCTTTGATTTCCATTACTAGCCTTTTAAATAGTATATTTTTATTGATGTCAAGCAGCGTAAAAGTGCCAAATGCCCAGATTAGAGGACCACTGCTGGAGCTGCTCTTGTTCACCAAAAGCTAAAACCAAGCATTTGTCCGGCGCGAACTGGTTCGTCTCCAAAGCTGAAGAGATGATGTCCATTATCACCGCGATGATCGGCAGCGCCTACGGCTCCCTACACGACGTACGCACCGCCAACCTCATCCGAAGGGGTCTGGTCCTTTTCACGGTGGGGGTATTTCTGGCGTTGGTTCTCAACCTGCTGCAGATACAGAGGCATGTGACTCTGTTTCCTGAAGAGGTGATGACCACTCTGTTTTCATCTGCCTGGTGGATCCCACCGTGCTGTGGGACAGGAGCTGGTGAGTGGCTCACTTAAAAAAAGATTACTTTTCTGTGGTCAGTGTCTGTGTCAGTGGATGGATACTAACTAATAGACAAAACGAAGCAAATACATCCCCTTATTTCTTTACAATTGAATAATATATCAAACTGAATCGTCTAACAAGCGGAGCTCATCCTTTATTTTAGTTATTTCCTCAAGTGTTACCGTTTCGTAAGCGTTTCATTCATAAGCCACGGTCTACATCAAATGTGCCAGCTAGCTTGTTAACAAAAACCTGAGTACAGACACATATTAGGTGTGTTTGCTCTCTGATTGGCTACTTACTACGTGAGCTGTCCGCTCATTGGTTGATGTCATAACGGGTGAGTTGAAGGCCCTCCTTGAAAGCTCCGGACAAACATCCGTGTTTAGCTCCTCCCACCATGTGCTGCGGGGTAGAAAACAAACGAAAAAAAATGGATATTGATTCTTGTCTTTTATTTTAGTATTTACACATTTTAAAAGCCACTTTTCTTTACCCAAATTGAAGCAAAGGGCAGTTTGCTACGTAGTGCATTGAATAAAATAAAAGCAATTTTTAATGAACGAAAGGAGAAGGATTTTTTTCCCAGTGATTAAAAAAAGAAAACAATTTAAAAGATGGCCTTGCTTTTAAAACAAGATTCTCTTGTTCAGGAAATGTTACATCTTTAAATTCAGTGTATCATCAGCCTATATATATAAATGGTAAATGTGTAATGTGAGGGGAAAAAATACAGGGGGAAATTCTTTTATATATTTGTTGGATTCATTTTGGACAACCTCTGCAATAGGTACCAGGCATGGACAAGCTGCTTAATAAATAATCTTTACAATACTCTGCTTAATCTTGCTAGATTGAATGTAATTTTGATTCTGATACATAAATCTACACCAGAATAAGGAGCTTTGCTGCTGAATGTAAGAGTAGTTTTCAAGTTGTGTAAAATGAAAAAAAACTATGCTTTCTTTTAATAATTTCTGTTCTGTTGTTGTTCTTAAAGAGTGACTGTGTTCATAGCTTGCCAAGGTGGGATTTCAGACCTGCTTACCTTAATATGTAGTATTTGTGTTAATCCACTGTGTGCAGAAAAAATGTTGACAGGGCTCTAATACAACCTGCTACAGTCCTAAAAGTGTTGAATTTGATTCAACCATTGTTTGGTATGTGTGAGCCTGAATAATACATGAAGCATGAAAAACAGCAACAAGTACATCATAAAAATCTATTTCCTGACTTCACTCCCTACCCTATTGTCATAAAGTTATCATCCTTTCCTTCTTTCGTTTCGTTCTTCTGTTTGTCTCGGTCTTCTTCATTTGGTCTTTGATTTCATACTTGTGTTTTTGCTAAATGTTTTTAGCTTTTGGTGTGCTCCCTGCCTCCTGTCTTTTCCCCTCTACCTTCATTGTGTTCTCTTTTGTTTCATTGGTTACACTCTTTCTTTACCTTCTTCTATTTTTTTCTTCATTGTCATTCCCTCCTTCCCTTTATGTGTCACATGTTTCTTCTGTGGATGCCATTTTTTTCTCAATTTTGTCTTTGTCCTCCCGCTCTTTCCTTTGGTCTCTTCCCTTCTTTCTTCCTTGTGGCTTTTCTTCCTTTCTGGCTTTTATGTTCCTTTTTTCTGCCATTGTTGTGCTTTTTGCCTTCCTTCTTTCCTTCATTCCTTATTTTGTTCTTGATTTTCTATGTCTTTCTCTCCTTCTTTAAGCATCCCTTTTTCAGAGCACCTGTCTAAAACCTTAGGTCACAAACATTCTTATTCATGTAAACATTTTTGTTAGTAATGTTATGAAATGATGAGACAACATTTCCCACAATCTTTCCAGTACTAAAGAGAAATATAATTAGTATTTAACTTTAGAATAACTCCATGTGAAATGGTTAAATAAAAAGATTTAAATGTATTAAATTGTAATCTGTTTTGTATTTCTTTAAAATACAGTTGAAGATGGATGTTATAAGATGACTTAAATGTCTAGTAGTTCTTCTGAAATTATTTTGTTTCTTTTCTTACTACAGAAACGTTAAGGTTCAATCTTGTTATTCATTCACATTTAAATGTGTTTTATTTGGATTTCACAATTTTAGTGATTTTAATGCAACTCGTTCCATTTAGGATTGGAGTCAATACAGGTTAAAGTTTTCAAAAAAATCTGTTTTTCTGCTTAATCTTATTTTCCTTGTACTTCCTAATTGTGAGTGTAGATGAGTCACTTTGTGTAAAAACCCATTCTCAGCAGATCATTTCATAGCTTTGTCAGTATTGGTTTATTGTGGTTAACAGAATGTTCTGCTTATCTTGTGTAATTCAAGCCTGTTTGTTCCTCTTTTTTTCATTGCAGCTGTTATTGGTCTTCTGTACCCCTGCCTCGACAGCCATTTGGGAGAGCCCCACAAGTTCAAGAGGGAGTGGGCCAGTGTAATGAGATGCATCGCAGTGTTTGTCGGTATCAACCATGCAAGTGTTGTATCCTTTCACAAGCCATTGTCCTCCAGATTTACTAACCAAGCCGTTCCAAATGACTCCAGTTGTGGGAATATTGGTTATGAATGCACTAATGTAATGAATGTCTTTTATGTCTGGTATTGATGGGACTTGGTTTTAACCAGTCACGCAAATATTTGTTTAAGAGCAGAGTTTTGTGTTGACGTCAATCTGTTTGACTTTGCCCCTAACTTACCGTAACCCAGAAACTAGACTTCGCCAATAACGTGCAGCTCTCACTGACTCTGGCGGCCTTGTCTTTGGGCCTATGGTGGACATTTGACCGCTCCAGAAGTGGCTTTGGTCTGGGCATCACTACCGCCTTCCTGGCTACTGTCATCACACAGCTGCTGGTCTACAACGGAGTCTATCAGTGAGTCAAACAGTTTTCAGTCGGATGTTGTATGTGACTCTTTGGAGTTAGAGAATCAAAAGCTTCATCACATTTGCTTTAATGTCGCCCAGGAACTATATTTGCAGGCGTTTTTCAACTAGTTCTTGTTTTGTTTAACGTAAAATTCAGTTAGCGCCAATTCACAACACATGTCATCTTAAGACACTTTACAGAAACAATTCAATCAAATCACTCAGTCAGATTAGTTAATAGTTTTCTATTTAAGGAAAACCAGCTGATTGCATCAACTCATTGACTCAACAGCAATCCCTCACACCAAGCATGTGTGTAGCAACAGTGGAGAGGAAAAATGTAGACTGCATTCAATCTAAGCACATAAAAGGCTCAAAACGTTGACTTAAGACACACACTCCGAACGATTCACAACTGGGTGATTACACATTTAGTGAAACAGTTGATTCCCCATCAGGCTGCATTTATTGACTCTTTTTCTGAAGGTTTTTTCAAAATCAGAACTATGTTTTACGCTTATAAAAATCAGAAGAATCGCCATATTTCCATATTAGATCTTTAAAAATGAAGCGTGATGGCAGCATTTGATTACTCCTTAACTAGTAATTACAAGCCCCATAATGGGGGAAACTCATATAGCCCCCCCCACACACACACCCACACACACACACACACTTAGGTGCAGAACATTTCTGCACACCTGCAAAAGAGGTCTGCTATGGGAACTGACTTGAATTTATATATGTAAGTATCTAAAATAACAATTTCCTTATTCATTATCCTGTTTGTTAAAGTGCAAATTTAAAGGGGTTTTGTCTAACTTGGGATTCCAGGAGCTTAAATTGTGGATTGGCGTTATAGTTTAGCAGTGGCTTACCTCGAGGCTAGTACATTTACTGATATGTTTACAATTTTTAATGCTATGATGTATTTTAAAGCTAGACATGCTTCCCAGTCATTTAACAGTCTGTTTTATGTACATCTACCCTCTGTTTCAGGTATACATCTCCTGACTTCTTGTACGTGCGGTCCTGGCTCCCATGTATCTTCTTTTCAGGCGGTGTTACTGTGGGTAACATCGGACGACAGCTGGCCATGGTAACGTTTGCTTCCTTTTATTTGTGTTCTCTCTTTTTTTTTTTTTTTTTTTTTTCGCATCAAACTGTTTTAATAGTGTTTTCTGTTGCTAAGTAGACCCATTAATTTTCCTTTTGGAAAAAAAACCCATATTGGTTCCCACTGATCAAACAGATGTTGCTTTTTTATCAAACTACTTTTTAGCCATAGATGTCACACAATATTCTGGATGCTGACTGTCAAATTCAAAATACAGAGGTAAAGATAATTTGGGGGGGGTTCTGCTGGTGTTTTAACCCTCTCTTGCATCTTTCTATATCAGCTTCTGCTCCCTTTATTAATAAGGGAGAAAAACGACTTCAAAAGACTCCTATTCATAACACATGCTTTTTTAGCAATTATGATGCAGAGTCACAGAGCTCGCAGATAAGATTATAAAATGGTTTAAATTTGTGCAAAGAGCGTGCCCCCCCCTCCGTCATAATTATCCCATCAAGTCAGCTTTGATGTCTTCATTACGCTTGTGCCTGGAAGCCTCACCTCATTCTGTCTGTAAAGTAAGGGTCCCGTCACTCCCTCAGTTTGACTCAGTGAGAGCGTGAAAGCAGATTAAGGGCTCTTGTTTTTCACAGTCGCTGCGAGGCGCTGAGAGCCAGTCAGGACTCGGCTGACCAGAGGGTCACTCGCCGCTTGTTGTTTTTGTTTACGAGGAGGCCTGTGGAATGCTGGCACAAGTCTCGACTTGTGGGTTTGTTTGCCGCTTTTCTCCCGTCTTCTGGTCTTGCGGCTAAATGATGAGAAGGCTTTGGAGGGGGGGTAAATTGGGTTTTACACAATTGTTTTTGTCTTGTTTTTTCCTCCGAGAGATCTTTATTATGTTTCATCTGTGAGTATTTTATAGTGGAACGGTTTATTTAGCAAAGTTTTCCACATTTACTCTACAGATGGTTGCCATTTCTCCTTGTTTACCTTTGCATTCAGTTAAAAAAGAGCACACAATTTGTACAGATTATTGTCAAAGTCTACTCTAAGTTCATGTGTTCTCACAGAAAGATAACCCACTGACCTTAACAGGTACTTTGTTCAGGGGTCAATAAAAACAGCAGCTGTTTTTAAGGTTAGCAATCAGTATTTTTTTGCTCCTTATTCATGTCATGTTGAAATGATCATCATCTAACACTTATTCCCATTAAAGTGATCGAGTAAAAAGGGATTAAATTGAAAATCTATGTCATCCGTTTTAAATAAAAGAATAAAAATCAAGTTAGTTTCTTAATAATGATACTGAATCCTAAAAATTGTAATGATGTACATCCATCTTCTCCCGCCTCATCCATCAGGGTCGCAGTGGGGCCGGTGCCTATCTCCGGCAGACTATGGGCATAAGGCAGGGTACACCCAGGACAGGATGCCAGTCTGTTGCAGGGCAAAACCGACACATACAACCATGCACACACATCTAAGAACAATTTAGAGAAGCAGATCAACCTGAAAGTCATGTTTTTGGATTTTGGGAGGAAGCCGGAGAAGCCACGCATGCACGGGGAGAACATGCAAACTCCATGCAGAAGGAGGCCGAGCAGGGATACAGTGCTACCCACTGCCCCACCGTGCAGCCAGTGATTATGTCCCACTTGTCTCAATTAACCAGGGTTCCAGCATCCATTATTCTCTGCAGCAACCAGTGCTTTGTTTAGCATGCAGCAATCAAAGTTCTGACCATTGTTAGCCAATGCTAAACTCCTTTTAAGAACTGTTTTTTTTAAATGATCAAATTTAATATTAAATTATCTTTAATGATTTTAGACCATAAAATATTTTATCCAAGCCTGCATCTTCAGTTCTCATTCACTAACACAAATTTTGACAGATCAACTGAGTTTTATTTTTTTTTAAACAAAGACAGAATAATTATGAAGTTGAGATTTTTAACTGATCTTAGCATGTACTGACACCTAATATGTCATTTTTGCTTTAATAAAAATAATATGTTCAGCCTGTTTTGGGATCAGCTCAAGGTCAATTTACTAATTCTATGAAAAATCTACAAGGCAGGAACAAGTTGCCCTCCAGTGGCAGAAAGCTCCATTTCATACCCAAACAACCAAAAAAGCTCTAAAGTGAGCAACATCTTCTGAAGTCTCACTCTCTGTACTTTTAATTCTACAAAACCCCACTGAAAGCAAACATGGCCAATACTGAACCCTTTGATGTCCACAGCAATAGTGCTTTAAGTGTTAATAACTAGTCCCCTTTAGGCCAGTGGACTCGAACTCAAATCCTTTAGACTTGGTGTCCTGCAGTTTAAGAGGTGTTCCTTTAAAAGAAACTAGTGGCTTAACTGCCTCACTAGCGTACAGTCAAGTTCTGCAGAACTCTGCTAGCGAGCTAATAGCTGAGTACGGTGTGTTGAAGCAGTTCTAGTATACTGGCCATCAAGGACTGGAGTTTAAAACCGCTGGCATACACATTGTTTATTCTCTGGTTCATAATGGTTTATCTCTGACTTTGTATCATGAAGAGTTTTTCCAGCTAAGCCTTAATCTGTTACCCCAACTTTGATTGCTAGCTAGCTAGCTAAGCTAAGCTGCAATAATGTTCTGGATGCACACAACTGAAGTCTTTTACTCCCGTTGATGTTTTCATGCAGGTTGATAGGCTAATGTTGGAGTTTTTAACTCTCTGTTTTCAAAGTTCTCCTGATTTAGAAAGTTTATTGCTCTAATTTAAGATGAATAATCTGTGATGTCTACATTTTAGTTAGCTTCAAGCAGATGACATGAAACTTGACAGTCAAGAAGCTTCAGCGGCATAACTACGCCACTAATTTAGACAGCATTTTAGATGGTTGTAAACACTGAAGGTCGGGGTTCCTGAAGTGTTTTACTTCATATTTTAAGACGTATTCAGTCGATTTTATAACATCCTGGAGAAAATCCAGGTAAATACTATCTAAATAAATAAAACATGATCCAAGATGTCCCAGAGACCAAAGTGAATCTTCTTTTACTTGTCATTTGGTATTCATTTATTGGAATTTCATTCTCTGTATAAATCAAGTCGAACCCAATTGTCTTATTACGCACAGAAACTCTGTATATTTTAAGGGAAAATTCAATTTAAATTGATTAAAAAGCCAGTGTTTGTTATGTTGCAAATAGGGCTGTTGCTAATGATTATCTTGTTAATCGATTAATCTGTTGATTAGTTTTTGGATTAATCAATTAATAATTGGATATCAAAATGTTCCTTGAAATAGGTTTTATACCCATCGAAGCTAAAACTAATCCACTTAAAGAGTTCTGCGTGGAGCATTTTGACAGACTTTCTTATGTTGAATGCAAAATTTTGAAAGAATTAATGAAATTTTGGTATAATTATTGCTGTATGTGAGTTGCTCTGAATGTTTTAGAGTCTCGGTGCTTGAGGAAACGATTATTTTACTAAATGAGTTTACAATTATTTCAGTATTCAAATAAACGACTAACTTCAGCCCTAGGTGCAAGTCACATGTACAATAATAGCCAATTATTGAAAGATGAGTTTAAAGGCTTTGATACTGCACATTCAAAGGTATTTTCCGTGTTCTATTTCCTTTTTCATGCTGCATTCAGCTGATTGAAGTTTTCTCTCTTTTTCTGTTCCTCAGGGAGGCGTTGAGAAACCCCACATGGACTGAGTGGCCAACTCCAAGACCACTAAAGAGGCAGACACAAAGAGAGGAACAGTAGGAGCAAAACTGGACTATTGGGATATGAGGAAAGAGAAGGATAACCTGCAAAAAAAGTGACTCCTTGTGTCTGACTCCATCCTTTGTTCTCCCAACAAAGTACAGGTCAATTACCCCCCATCAGCTAATGTGCCATGTCCTTCAAACCTCTTTACAGCCAAACAAATCGCCATTCCTGCTGTCCTCCATCATCACCATGATGCGTCCTTCACACCAAACCAGAGGATGGACTTTGCCTTGTGTAGGTTTTGCTTTTTTTTGTTTTTTTTTTTTTTTTTTTTTTTTTTTTTTTTTGAAGTGACATTGGACACGATTTTTGTTTCATGAAATGGACTCCAAGAGTGTTTGAGCATGGATGTATTCTTTCTCTTAGCAGGAAAGACGTGTCTGAGATTTTCTTTTTTAAAGCCTGATTTTGATGTGGTCAAAAAAGGGAAATAATAGACTAAATGGTGACCCACCGGTATTCACTCTCATATAGATACGTATTCAATGGCATTACATGGGCCCAGTCAAACCAAATGAAGGCATTTAGTGTGAAAAGTTTTCACTAGACCAGCAACTGTTTGTGGGGTAGAGATTGATGGTTTATAGTGTTGGAGGAATAGTTTGGGAAACCATTTGCTTTCATTCAAATTTTGCCAGAATTCTTTGCTGAACACCTGCAACATTTTCCTACAGAATCATCTTAAATGAACTAGATTTATATTTTTTTTTTACACAGCCTTCGCACCAACCTACTTAGGATGTATGACTTGAGTTTTATTTCTTGCTCACTGATTCAAAACTGGGATAATCGGCAAAAACAGACCGACAAGAGCTTTTTCAGGTTAACTGTTCAAAAAAAGGTATTATTTCTCAAAAACTGCGTTTTCCTGTACAGTTATTTAAGCTTTACGTTCTAAGAGCCTTGTAGTCGTAAGAGCAATTCATTAGCTCTAGTTTCCTCACCTCAATGAAGTTAAAGCAGAGTTTGTTTTTGTTTTTTTGCAAGGCCTCGTAGATTTGATACGATGGAAGTAAATAGTTGCAGGATTGCTTATTTCTTGCATCAGGCCTTGCTGGCTCATTGATCTGCAATTGGACTTGTCCAAAAGTTTGTAATTTGGAAATTGGGCTTTGATTTTCATGGGGAGGAAAAACTGTTTGCTTGACTTTTAAGCAAATAGTAAAATAAGGCTCGTTGGCTGCTTATCTTCAGGAGAAAATAAAGTAAATTAAAGAAATAAGCTCTTGGAGATTAATTTTGCATTTGTTTTCAGGATTTTAGTAGAAAGCAAATGTTTTCCTAGAGTGTCGATTTGTGTCGACGTTAAGAGGTGGAATGAAAAGCAAAAGTTCTGTAAGTAAAAAGTGCCATTTTGTTAATTATTCTGTTCGGAGTGAAAATAAGCACATTAATTTGTGTTTATAAGCTGCACTCTTAAGATATTATAGGTACTTGATAGAAACTTCACAGCCTTCTCTTTTAATGTTGTTTTGCTTGTATACAAAAAGCAACCATATTGACTCACAGTTGGCTGTAGGGATAAGATCTATATTTTTAAAGACTATTTTCTACTTTTTAAGTTCTGGGTAAAAAAAAAAATGGATTGTAATTGAAAGGAAAAGAGAATGTACAACAAGTATATCATATATCCACCCTTTAAAGATAAATGTCACCTTAAATCATGTGATCACTCATATTTCCGGTTGCATTGAAAACTCGTTTAAAAAAATGTGCAGGTGGGACATTTTAACTTAAGATTTGCAATCTGTGATTGCCTGTGTTTTATAGAATTTAGTGCTTTTGTCACTATAAGGGTTTAGTTTTCTCCTTTGTGTAAAGATGTCATTAGTGCTCTGATGTTTAAAAGCATCCCGTCGATGTAATCACGCAGGTATTACAGTAGACCTTCAGTATCTTTAGTATTTAGGGGTCAAAAGGATTAAGTGCAATCACACCACACATGAGCCGATCATTCTTCTTATTTATTATATCTGACAAAGGCTAAAGAATAATCTATGTACATGCAGTGTGAATTGTTTGGAAAATAAAAAGAGCAATAACATTTTTTTTTTTTTTTTTTTTTGTCAGATTACATGCCTTTGAGTCAACACCAATGACTCACCAGAGAAAAATTAAAAGAAAAATACGTTGTGTCAAAACTGTTGATTACATCTTACGTTGTAGCATTATCTAAGGATACCTGAGTTATGTTTTCAAAAATTGTCAGTGGCAGACCTCTCTAGATAGAGTCTATTCATTCAGGTATGCTAAACAAGAGAGGAAGCTTTATTTATTGTGTGTTATTTTTTTTTTTTTCGTCTTCTTCCAAGGTGGTAAATCACCTTTATTTTTATTTTGATGTGTTTTAGTTCTGTCTCTTTAAATTTGAGCAATGTATCTTTTTGCTACTTTGAGTTCAATTAAAAAATAAAAAAAAAATGATGAGGATATCTGTGTTGTTGTTTGCATCATAAATGGAGTGGAGGAATAAATAATAGATATTTGTTTACTAGAAAATAAAACGTTTGTGAGAAAAACTTATTCACCCTGTTTTGGCAACAAGAAGTAGGCTCAGAAAAAAAAAAAAGCAAGACGTCATTATCTAAAGAAATAATAAAGAATAGAAATTAAGTCTGAAGTTTTTTATATAAATTAACTGATCAACTTACTACTTGTGATCATATGATCTGATAAAATAAAGAATGATACAAAATAACACATTTTAAAATTCTATGCAAATTCTGCTTTCAATGGATGAGATCAAAAATAATATACGCATATAATATATACACGGTTTCAGGTAGATTTTTTGGTTATAAAACATATAAAATCAGTACTTTAATATGTAATTTGTGTATAATAACCTATATGTGTTTAGGTTAGAACAGGGTAAGTTACTTCCATAACAAGGTACAGTATACCGTTTGCCTTATGTTCACTTGATGGAAAAGAACATTAAACCAATGAAGCATGAATACAAAAACTAAATCTCACCTAAATAAAAACTGTCTCTAGTGTATTTTTTGCCTAAAACAAGCTTGTTCTTTATTTAAACACAATACAGCAAAACTGCTCAGGTAAGGTCGTTTTTTTTCAAAAAGTCACTCAAGTAAATAAAACTAAGAATAATGCAACTTGTTGGACTATAATTATTAGTCATGCACCGTACTAATCTGACCTTTATGGCACCATGGTTGAGAGAAAACTATGATCAAACCATGTTTGTAGTTTTTGCTACAAGCCACATGGTCACAGCAGGCATATCAGAAAAGTTTCTCCGGTCAAATGAGCCCAAATTTGAACTGCATTGAATGAGGATGGATGAGAGGCGAAATGTCTTCTAGAAAACTACACGTCCAGTTGACTAAACTGAATTTTCATAGCTTAACTGCATTGAAGTTTAGTTGTAAACAGAAAAAAAATGTTTAACGGGTATGTTTGTAAAGTACTGTCAGTTTTTGTGAAGTTCTACAAAGTTGTTATGCTTGGAAGGGTTCTTAAACAATTTTAGTGTTTTAAACAATTATACTGTCAAAAAAAAAGCCTCATCTCTCTTATTTTTATGAAAGAAATGGCTAACACCAACTGCTAAAACTACAGCGCTTTGATTCATTTAGGTCTTAAACTATATCAGGATTAAGCTGTCTGGGAGCTGGCTCTACTGCTGCAGTCAGGCTCAGTGGATGAGGAGGTTCTTTTGTCCCTGTGCTCTCAGTCTCCAAAGCCACCATGATGTCTTTGGCTGCATCTTCCCTCTCCTTCCTCTTCTTTGTGGGACTATTCCCAATGGGGCAAATAGCCCTGAAACTATTCCCCTCCCCGTGCGTGTCACTGGAATCATGGGGGACTGCCCCTCCTGTTCTTCCTGCGTCTGTCTGCCCCGTCCCAGAACACGCCTTTCTGGAGGGCAGACTTCTATTTATACCTAGTGGGGGACTGACAGTTAACCTTTTGCACTGGGGAGAAATATCTAGGAGTGCAGCCAATATCTGCAGGCTACTCTGAATGAATCATGTACAATGAAAATCTATCTATCTATCTATCTATCTATCTATCTATCTATCTATCTATCTATCTATCTATCTATCTATCTAT